>CAUYON010113671.1:0-21045 GCA_963573935.1 Arctocebus calabarensis
AGGATCAAAAATGTTTTCATATAGTAAACGAGAAAATATCATGAACGGTATGTCAATCAGGTTGATAAAATATCTCAGATTGCATGTGAAGCCCCCACACTGTACCCCATGGTTGAACTAATGTACACAGCTATGATTCAAATAAATAAAATAAAATATTATAAAAAAAAAGAAATGTAAGTTCTAAAGATTTAAATTAAAAAAATACTCTTTTTAAAAAAAACAACAAATTGTAGCTTTATAATTATTTTGATAAAGCTGAACTTAGTTGTTTTGTTGACTACAGATTGATTTTCTTATTCAGATTTATTTTTTCTATGTGTGAAGAAATATTAATTCATTTATCATTAATTATGTTATAAGTTATCATTTTCATCATAGAATATGTGGGAACTGTTTCACTACTGAATATCACTACTGTCCTTTTCAAAGTACTCACCTCGGGAAGCTATGCACTGAGGCTAGCACCTCGTCCACAATTCAAAGCAATTTTGGAATGCTTTTCCTGGAATGACCATCAGAGCTGTGGTCACACTAGATCTGACAATTATGTGTGTGAACGCATCTTAAAAATAATACTCCATACTTCACTGAAGAACATTGCTATGGTCACCAAATGGACTCAGAGCTGACCGTAGTGATATTCATCAATGAGGTCTGCAGCACATGATCTAGGATGAGTTTGAAAACTTAATTTTGTCTCAATACCTCTGTGTATGTATATGATGGAGCACTATTCTGCCATAAAGAAAGATGTAGACTTCACATCTTTTGTATTTACCTGGATTTGGAGAACATGCTCCTAAGTAAAGTATCACAAGAATGGAAAAGCAAGCACCCAAAGTATTAAATATGAAACCAGGAAATGGACAACTACATGTCCATATGAAAGAAAAGCACATTTAAATTTAAAAAGGAGGGAGGAGGAAGGAAGGAGGTGTTGTGGTGAGCTTTCACCTAAGGGGTACGATGCAGAGGTATGTGGCACACTTTCTGCTCACCTGTAACTTGGTCTTCATCTAACAAACGCAAAAAACGTAACTTAATTTTATGTACTCTTATATTAATCTGAAATGTTTTAAAAAGTAACCTAATACTTAGCATTATAATTTGACAGCAAATGGCACAAAATGACTCAAAATTTCATATGTTTTTAATTACGGTACAATTAATAATTAACAGTAATTGGAAAATATCAAGTTATAAAAGTTCTTTAAAAATGTGATATAAAATTGAAGGTGGAGAGGAAGATAAAGTAAGTAGGTTTATCTTTTAGAAGGCTTGATTACCATTCGTATGCAGGTTCAAAAGACAGAAAATCTGCCATCTGGCTATTGGTTAATTGCAACCTTTCTGTTCTTTTACCTGCCAGGGGAAACTAATAATATTCATGACTTGGTAAGTAACCTAGAATATTCTACATTCTTTAATATAATAAAATATATGATTGTAACAAATTTAAAGAATTACTATTTTATTCATATATTTTTGCCACTATATGATATGGATGTGTTTCTTTTCTTTTTTTTAAGACCAAGTGTCACTCTATCACCTTGTGTAGAGTGCAATGGTTCTCACAGCTCACAACAACCTCAAAGTCTTGGCTCAAGTAGCTGGGACTATAGTTGCCTGCCACAATGCTCGTCTAGTGGATCTGTTTATTTATTTAGCTTATGTGTGTCTTCATTTTCTTACTAATTTAAAAACCAAGAGTTCAGATATTTTACTTCAAAATGAATTGAAAACAATGATAAGTCTGATTGACTTAGACAAAATAAAATGTTCACTTTAGGCATTTTTAAGCACAGCTTCAGATATGTTATCTATTTTAAGATTTTGAAGAATAGTATAATTCTGTATATTTTCAAAACTACTTTAATTGTGTGCAACTTTTCATAGACTATTTCATTTGTTGTAAATTTCAGTGAGGGCTGTTAAGGATTTAAGAACCACCACTATGTGCTAATCTCTTTGTTAAGAAGGTGTTTTCTATGTTAAGAGTAATACAAAGTCGAAAGCAAAAACCAAACAAATAACTGAAAATTAATATTACAGTTGTATTTTAGGATACTGGTTTATTTAGATTTTCATACACATTTTCTGTATTTATAAGCTAGTCCTCTACAGAAATTCTAGATATGATATTCGATATCAGAATCTTAGCTGGTGAAATTGTGACTTTCTCTTTCTTTCTCTCTCTCTCTCTATATGTATACCTATGTAAACATATATATGTTTATGTTTACATATGTATATGTATATACAAACCTACATACACACAACACACACAAATATACATTCATTTTTGGCAAAACTACATTATTCCATTACGCTTGTGATTTTCCTGTGATTTGTAGGAAGTAAAGTTAGAGTATGATCCAGCACCAATTTAATCTTCACTTAAATTTCTTAGTAGTTTTGTGATCTTGAGTAAGATCACCATGTAACTTTTTTCAACATAGTAATATTCCCTCCTATTAGAGAGGGATATATAGAGAGGCATTGGGTATGTCTGTGTTACCTGTAAAACGTAATGACATATGAAAATATTCTGTGATGCAACAGAGATTTGTAGAGGTGTATGTTTGTTAATAATTCTATTTTCTGGAATTTTCTCTATGTTTAAAATATATCACCATTCATTTCACATTTTCATAGAGATAGACATTTCCCTAGACAACAGGGTCACAGATTTATCTGCTTCAGGAATATCGCATGTCAGAATGTTATGCAGTGTACTGTACTAATTGGTAAGCACTGCAATACCAAGGCAATAAGAAAATTTTGCTAGGCACTATTGCATGCCAAATTGAGGTTAGATGGTGATAGCTGATAGCGATACTTGGTTGTTTTCTGTAGATGTCATCTGTATCCTAGGATTAGACACATGAAAACAAACAAAAAAGAAAGTAAGGTGATTGCTATGATCTATTGGGTCACTTATCACAAGAGACTTCAAAGTTCCCCCAAACTTTACAATTTAGGAAAAAAAATTCCTTTTTCCAGAATGTTCCCTAAATTGAAGCTTGGAGACTTTAAATTAAAAGCAGATTTAAGTAATTTAATTTTAATGAGTTGTTTGAATTTATATCAAATGAGACATTTATAACGATAGAGTACAATTGACTTGGATTTGACACACAGAATGTCACGTTGTGTGCCATGACCAAAGGAAGGCAGATTGCTAAATCCAATGTCTAGGGGATGGGAAAATTTATTCTTCCCAGAAGAAGTTACTGCTGGACACTGGACAATTGGCATGGATATTTAATCCTCTTATAGGGAGGAAGAATAAATACTTAGAAACAATAATAGAAACCATAGTAATTCTCCCTGTTGCACAAAAATATTTACTTCCTTTCTGCATGTAAAATTCACTCACTCTTCCCTAAGGAACGTATATGCCACAGTCTCATCCAGTCATGGTTTTAGTTTTGCAGCTCATAATCTCAGGATAATCTCTGCATCAGATTTGGTGCGGCTCCTCTTCCATCAGAGACAACTGGGACCTAAAAAAAAAGGATTTTTTTTCTTACTTCCACAACATGCAATGGAAACGGGTACATAATAACTACAAAAGGTACTGTAGTGTCTCATGTAAAAAGTGGAGGAATGAGAGGGAGGCACACAACAGTCACTAGTGAAGAGTAATTATAAAATAATCTGATCAAATGCTGTCAAGGACGCCTATCCTGAAGGAATATTTCTTGGGAGTAGTTTCTGTGTGGGGTTTGGATTTTAGTTCTGTAAGGCTTTCCTTAGTTATATTTGAAAGAAACATCGCCATCTTTAGGAGCAGGACAGTGTTCTCAGCCTCCAGTCTTCCCCCAACAGTGAGATTCTTTTCTATGGTATAATAGTTGCACATATTTATTATTTAGAGATGATACTTTGATACATGCAAACAATGTGTAATAATTGAATCAGCATAATTAGGATATACATCAACTAAATTATTCATCACTTCTTTGTGTTTGGAACATTTCAAATACATTATGCTAGTTATTTGAAATATACAATTTGTCAACTGAAGTAGCCCTATTATCCTTACTGAACACTACATCTTATTTCTACTGCCCCACTGTGTTTTTATGTCCATGAACCAGTGCCTCATTTTCTCTTCTTCTCCATTACCCTCCCCAGACTCTGGTAACCATCATTTCACTCTACCTCCCTGAGATCAATTTTTCAGCTCCCATATGTGAGTGAGAATGTGCAATATTTATCTTTCTGTGCTTGTCTATTTCACTTACTATAAGGTGTCCAATTTTATCTGTGTTGTTAAAAATGACAAGCTTTCATCCCTTTTTATGGCTGAGTGATATTCTGTTGTGTGTATGTACCACAGTTTTTAATCCATTCATCCATTTATGAACACTAGGGCTGATTCTATCTTGGCTATTGAGAATAGTGCTACAATTACCATGTGAGTCGTAGACTCTCTTTGATATACTGATTTTCTTTCTTTGAAATGTACACACCAGCACTGGGGTTGTTGGATCATGCAGAAGATGTACTTCTCTCTCTTAAGGAATCTCCAGAATGTTTTCCATAGTGACTATACTAATCTACACTCTCACCCACAGTGTATGAGCATTCCTCTTTCTCCGCATTTTTGTCGCAATTTTTCCATTTTAACTGGGAAGATGTTTTATTTCTTTTGCTGTTGTTGTTTATTTTGTTTCAATTAAATATTTTTAGTTATGCAACTACAGAAAAATACACTAGTCATTAGCTAGTCCAGCTCTGTAAACTGACTCAAATAGACACACCTGAGTGAGCTGAGATTTCATTTTTTAGCTTTTCCTGATGATTAGTGATCTTGAACATTTTTTCATATACCTGTTGGCCTGTACCTCTTCTTCTGAGAGATGTGTATTCAGCTAATTTTCCCATTTTTAAATTGGATTATGTATGTCTTTTTCCTGTTCAGTTGAGTTTCTTATATATTCTACTTAGTCTCTTGTCTGTAGGTTGTCTCTTTGTTGAATTTTTTAAACTTTTTTCTGTGAAGTAGTTTTTTAACTTGATATGATCCCATTTATCCATGGAGACTGTTACAGGTAGTAGGTCAATGTGCCTGTTCCAACTTATATACAGATTCAGCTTAGAAGCAAACCTACCAAACCTGTCTCATTCATAACCCAAGGGCTGCCTGTTTCACATGACGTTTATTTCCTTGTTAGTGAAAGCAATGAACCTTTTCTACTTCTCTCTGCCAGGGTTCTACCCATGTCTTCCCTACAGATTTCCAGGCAATAGGAGGAAGGAGATGAATGCTTTCTTTACTTCATTTACACTTAGTGAATCAAAGTTTTTTTGCTAAAGGCACCATAATTTAAAAGAAAATTCCTTTTTTGCAACTATAAAATTAGCTTTGGGCTATGGGAGAGAAATATTCAGAAACTGTTAGGGTACTAAAAGTCATGGTTGACATGACCGATGGTGGGGGTTCCATTAGATAAGACTAAAAATAAGAGCTGAGGAGATAATAATACTGTAGTAAATAGGGAAAAGTAAATTATTGAACCGTTCATTGAAGATAAGATCCAGCTCTGTTGGAATGAGAGAATAACAGAGATTGTTACAATAGTTTGTGGTTGTTAGAGTGAAAATTTTGGAACTCAAATAATCAGTAGGACTATAAATGGTTGGTTTCTGAATACAGCAAAAGTTTTGGGACCATGTGTTAAATATTCCTACTTAATTTTATTTAGAATATATCTAAAACATTTATGCACATTTTCTCAAATATTCTATGCATGCATACACTTATAACATGAAAAACTGGGAGATGAAGAAAATCACTTTATTAATTTCACATGCATTTCAGAAATAAAGAATAAGATAGAAATAAATGCTACAAGACAAAAAAGGACCTGCTATTATATGCCCTTTTAATAAAAAGATTATTAACTAGAAAATGTGGTCTCAATATGAATTAAAGTGACATTTAGAAATTGACTGTTACTATTTTTCTCTAGATAACACATTTATTGAGCAAAGTCAGCACTAGTAAAAACAAGAGTTGATGATGGATAAAATTTTTATTCAGGGAGAATAATTACACTTATCCAGAACTTTGACTTCCCTTGGAATTCGGACTTTAACCTACTCACACCTTCATTCATATATCTAAGGCTTATTATAAAAAAAATGTATCATTCACCATTTTTTGATATCTATGTGAAGGATTTTTCTAAAAACATATCTCCAGATGATTAAATCCTCACTTTGGAAATTCTAAAGAATTGAATTTGCTTTGCTACTCTGTTTCCAAAAGCAGCGATAAGATTGATGATAGCATAAAGTCTACATTCTCTTAGTGAGAACATCTCTATGCAATGCATAGTCCTTTGAAGAATATCACTTGAATAAATTCATAGAGAAGCTATGGAAATGTGTATTCTGAAGTGAACCCTATAATTTGGAGATTTACACCGAATATTTCAGTTGTTTTAAAAGGCTTATTCATTTTTTCAGAAGGAACTGTGATAAGGGAATCGGAATATGAGGATAAATGTATCAAGGTCCTTAACTGACCTTCTGAAAACTGAAGTACTGCCTTCAAAGATAAAATCCTCAGGAGTCCACATGCTTATTTCTTGCCAATTTCAGAGCTACCAAGGCTACCTTATATGGTAGAAGTGGGTTTTTATTAATCAAGTGCTTCTGTAGTCATCCCGAAGGTTATGTGAAAGTACACAACTTATTGAAATGCATTGAGAAAACTCTTTGTCAATTGTAGAATCTACTTTTAGAGCTAGTAGATTTGATGTGAATATCTTAGAAAAATGTTAGTGATTTAAAATTTTAATTGAGAATCTGAATATATATACCTAATTGGACTCCTTAGTGATTTTGGAGTTATTGATGGTGGTGTTGAGTATATATATTTTAAAAATTGTATTCAAAGTGAATATTTTGATCTCATTGAATCTAAGATGTCATAAATATAAATATATTTTTACTTTATGTACAACTAAAAGGGAGAAATTCTGCCAAATAATGACATGTAGTTAAGGGTTAAAAAAATCCTCTTTCTAATATCTTAAAATGGGAAAGTTAATACTGAAGTTAATAAAAGAAAATATAAAAATATAAATCTATACCTTTTTGTCTTTTAAAAAAGATAATTGGCACATCACATGCACTCATTAGAAATGATGTAGACGGATCCTATGTTCCCTTAACCTAGTTTCTCACAATGACACCTTCTTGCCACATGACAGTGTAATATCCATACCAAAAATCTGACATTGAAACAATCCATTGACCTTATTTAGATTTTCTTAGTCTTACAAGTACTCATCTGTTGTGTATGCATGTGTGTAGATATTCATTTTATGAAAATGTTCTAGGGCCTATTTGTGCATCCACCACTGTATTCAAAATTCAGAACAATTCCTTTATCATATGGACACATCATATTGCCCTGCTGCAGGACCTTCCTTCCACCGCCCAATCCCATGTCTAACCATTGACAACAACTAATTTGTTCTCCAATTCGGTATTTTTTCTTTTTATGTGTACGTTTTGTATATAAATTTCATTAGAATATGAAGACTGGGATATGTAATTTTAATCTGTACAGACACGCTTGGTGCATGGAATTAAAAAAAAACAGTCAGGCTCAGAGCCTGTAGCTCAGCTGCTAGGGCACCCACCATATACACTGCAGCTGGCAGGTTCAAATCCAGCCCGGGCCTGGCAAACAACGACAACTACAACCAACAAATAGCCAGGTGTTGTGGTGGATACTTACAGTCCCAGCTACCTGGGAGGCTGAGGCAAAGAAAATTGTTTAAGCCCAAGAGTTGGAGGATACTGTGCGCTGTGATGCCATGGCACTCTACCCAGGGTGATAGCTTGAGACTCTGTTTCAAAAATAAATAAATAAATAAATGAATGAATAAATAAATAAATAAAATAAAGTAAATAAATGAATAAAAACAACAGTCAAAGGAGCAATTACATCAACTGTCTACAAGAGTTGCCATACACCCAAGTAGACATTGGGTGCATTTATACCCTTCCTTTGGTAAATAACAAGTGCACAAGAGCATTTTAGTGGAAATTAAATTCACCTACAATTTTTTTCATTTCAAGAATTTTATGTAAGTGGAATCATATGCTATGCAATATTTTGATTTTGGCTTTTTTTGTTTCTTACATTCAGTATAATTCCATGGAGGTTTGTTCAAATTGTAGCATGTTCAAATTGTTTGATCATTTTCATTGCTGAGTAGTAGTTCATGGTATAAATGTTCTGTAGTTTGTTTAAGCGTTCACCTATTGAAGAACATCTGGATTGTTTACACTTAGGGGTTATAACAAATAAAGGAACTCTGGATATTTGTATAGAGTTGAAAATAAGCTTTTTGTGAACATAAGTTTTCATTTTTCTGGGAAAAATGTCTAAGAGTACAATTTCCAGGTCTAATGGTCATTTTCTGCTTAGTTTTTCAAGAAACTTTCAAAGAGTTCTCCAGAATGGCTTTACCTTTTTGAAATCCACATTCCTGCTAGCATATTCTGTTATTGCTTTTATGTTGTGCATGTTAAATGTGGATTAAGTATTTAAAATGGTATCTAAATATTGAAATTTACTCTAAACCAAACTATTTGCTAAACTATTCATTATAACTGAACAACAAAGCTAAGTTTGTGATCACAACTTACATGACTGATTGTTTTGTGGTCAGTGTATTCACACAAGTCCTAATAAATAAGTTTGGGAGTTTTGTCTCATGTTGATTGATCTCAGAAATTTAGTTTATTTGAATAAACTATAATTAATATTGGTACATAATGGTACATCCTCAAGTGAAATCCGTATTCAGAATTGCTTTTTTCATGACTATTCTTAGATAATGTTGGCATTTTTAATATAATCAAATATTTCTAAAACAAGTTTAAAAACTAATCGGCAATTTAATATATTCATTATGTAAATGAACATAAATATCTGCGCAAGAATGTGTGTTTACATATGAAGTGATGTATGAAACTAAGAGACAATTTTGAAGAAAATTGATTGAAAAAGAATGAGAAAGAGTTACCTTGCACAGGAAAGTCTCATGTTCAAGCAAAATATTGAAAATCCATTCAGTCAAATGCACATTTCCCACCCCTGCCTTTAACAATTGCAATTCCCTTCACAAAACTTTGAATGGAAAATGTAGTTTGTAAAGCACCATTCTCCAGTTATGGGAAAGCTAAAGTCATTGTTGAACTTGCTAAATTACTCAATTATTCCAAAAACGTCCTGCAGGGATTGCCAAGGGTGATGGTAATGAATGAAATTGATCTAATCTAGTATGTGAAAGAAATTTTCTTGGAGTGGAACACTTGTTTCTCAGAGCAATCTTTGGGGAAATAACTGGCAAAATCATCCTTTTATTCATGGAAAGAAACTTATTAACATGACGTATAAGAGAAATCATGGACATTATAAATCCTAAAGCAAAGCTGGTCTATTGAAACCTCACAATAATATGGGCTTCAAGGGAGTTTACAAGCATCCTGAAACATGAAAACACCGCAGCCTTTGGCTCAGTTGTATATGTGCATTTTTGCCCCGATCTTTTTAGTTCTTCTCAAGCAGTAAGGTGAAATTTAATTTACTTTATGATCTGTCAGATACAGGCTTTAAGGCTTTGATCTACTTTAAAGGCTGGTGCAAATAAATGGCACTGCAACATTTAATCATAAAGCGAAGCTATGTGGGACCCTATGGTACTGGATGCAGAGCTTGACAGCTTTCAAAGTTCTTTTATAGATATTTAGTTAGCTGAAGACTTAAGAACCTCAGCAACTGTTACAGCAACTGCAATATTTTAATTCATTTTGCCACCCACTTCACTCTTTCACGACAGAAAACCATGCCTGGTATCACTTTAAATTCATGGCCAGGGATCTCAAGTGGATCCTTAGCACTGCCAGGACATTTTACTGTATTTCCCTAGTGAATGTACTTCACTACTTTTATCTATAACTCTTTCACATGTCTTCCTTCTCCTGTCTCTCATGTGGTAAGTTTGCTCCTCATTCACTGAGACAATGGATGCAGTGAGAAGAATATTTACAGAAATACTGTAAATAAATCCCCCATTCTGAGTCGGAGCCTATGTATTTTTTCCTCTTTTGAATTACAAGGGATGAGCCATTCTGACTCTCACTCAGGTCAACTCGTCCCCTTGTCCATCCATCCCATCCCCTTTCACCTGCTCTAAGATATCCCTTCTGCTTTTTTCACTTTGTCTTTTGTGTCATTAGCTTTTCCTTTCTGCTGTCTCTTTGCCTTCAGCACACAAACATATCACATTGCATTCCTCTTAAAATATTTCTTGCATAACCCCACATTCCCTTCACTTAACATCTCAATTCTCTAAACTTCCACAGGGAGATTCAATATCTTATTTTCCCTAGTTCCCTCTCTCATATTCTCATACAGTGCATTCCAGTATTTTCGTCACCACCATACCACTGAACACCTCATCATAAAGCTGACCAGTCATTTCAACATTGTGAAATCCAAGATCCAATTCTCATTCCACACCATGTTAGTTCACTAGGCAGGTCAAAATACTGCTAACCACACCAATACTTTAAACACATTTGTTGCCTGAATCCAGGCTATTAGTCTCAACTTAGTTTACTTACTTTCTTTGCAGATTTCTTTGTAGAGTTCTTCTCCTCCCCCAGACTTCTAAATACACAACTCCTAGGGCTCTCTCTCAATATTTTTCCTTTATCTACAATTAATATATTTTGACCTTATTCAAAGTCTTTATTTAAATACTACCTAAGTACAGATGACTTTGAATTTATAACTTCAACTGCATCCACTCTCTTGAAATTTAGATTGAAATATTTCAACTACCTATTTGACATTTTTTTACTTTAATAAATTAAAAGAACCCTCAAGATGAATGTATATGAAAAGAACTTCTATTCTTTCCCTCACAACACTCTTCCCTGAGTATATGACAACTCCATTTATTTCATTTACTTAGATCATCATTGCTGTGCCATTTCTCATTCTTCAGTATCAATTTTTCAATAAATCCTCCTGACTCTATCTCTGAAAAACATCTAGAATGTGAGTGGCCAAACCACTATTATCTCACCAGCATTATTCCAATCACCTTTAACTTATTCTCTTTCCAAACTTCCTTTCTTTTTTTTACCCTATTTTCCACATAGTAATTGGGTTTAATAAAGCACATAAAATAAAATTACTGCTGTGCTCTGAATTCTTCACTGTGCCCTCACTTTTCTACATTGATCAGTAAGGGATTCATAATCTAGATTCCAGATAATTTCCTGATCTGAGCTCCTCTGACTCCCCCCTTCATTTGATCTACTCCAGCCACATTATCTGCAGTCTGGTTTAGAGCCAGTCCAATCTTGGATTTCTTTTACCATCTTCTTTTATGCTTCTCAGTTTGGTAAGGTCTGTGTTCAGATGGCCACTTTTCTGAGACGTCTTTCTTGACGTCTTTGTTAAAAATATGTAATTCTTCACAACAGACTTTAGTAAACTTTTAGTTTGTGTTCCTTTTTGTCTAAGCATTTATTATTGCTAATATAATTTTTTTATTAAATCATAGCTGTGTACACTAGTGCAATCGTGGGGTACAATGTGGTGGCTTCATATACAACCTGAAACATTTTCATCAAACTGTTTAACATAGCTTTCATGGCACTTTCCTAGTTATTGAATGAAGATATTTGTATTCTGCATTTAGTAAGTTTCATCTGTACCCTTATAAGATACACCGTAGATATGATCCCACCAATTACCCTCCCTCCACCCATCATCCCCACTCCCCTCCCCTCCCATGCCCCTTTCCCCATATTCTTGTGCTATAATTGGGTTATAGCCTTCATATGAAAGCTATAATTTAGCTTTATAGTAGGGCTGAGTACATTGGATACCTTTTCTTCCATTCTTGAGATACTTTGCTAAGAAGAGTATGTTCTAGCTCCATCAATGTAAACATGAAAGAGGTAAAGTCTCCATCTTTCTTTAAGGTTTCATAATATTCCATGGTTTACATGTACCACAATTTATTAATCCATTCGTGGATCGATGGGCACTTGGGCTTCTTCCATGACTTAGCAATTATGAATTGAGCTGCAATAAACATTCTAGTACAGATATCTTTGTTATAATGTGATATTGGTCTTCTGGGTATATACCTAGTAAAGGAATTATAGGATCAAATGGCAGTTCTATTTTTAGATCTCTAAGTATTCTCCAAACATCCTTCCAAAAGGAACGTATTAGTTTGCATTCCCACCAGCAATGTAGAAGTGATCCCTTTTCTCCACATCCATGCCAGCATCTCTCATTTTGGGATTTTTGTTATGTGGGTTAATCTTGCAGGAGTTAGATGATATTTCAAAGTAGTTTTGATTTGCATTTCTCTGATGATTAAGGATGATGAGCATTTTTTCATGTGTCTGTAGGCCATGCACCTGTCTTCTTTGGAGAAGTATCTCTTCAAGTCTTTTGCCCACCCTGAGATAAGATCACTTGTTCTCTTCTTGCTAAGACATTTGAGTTCTCTGTGGATACTGGTTATTAAACCATTGTCGGAGGCACAACTTGCAAATATTTTCTCCTATTCAGAGGACTTTCTGCTTGCTATACTTACTGTGTTCTTGGCTGTGCAGAAGCTTTTAGTTTGATCAGGTTACAGTAGTGTATTTTTGATACTGCTTCAATTACCTGGGGAGTCCTCCTCCTAAAATATTCACCCAGGCCAATTCCTTCAAGAGTTTTCCCTGCACTTTCTTCTAGTATTTTTGTAGTTTCATGTCTTAAGTTTAAATCTTTAATCTGGTGAGAATCTATCTTAGTTAATGGTGAAAGGTGTGGATCCAGTTTCAGTCTTCTACAGGTTGCCAGCCAGTTCACCCAACACCATTTGTTAAATAGGGAGTCTTTCCCCACTGAAAGTTTTTAATTGGCTTGTCAAAGATCAAATAGGGGTAAGTAGCTGGGTTCACCTCTTGGTTCTCTATTCTGTTCCATACATCTACCTCTCTGTTTTTTGTGCCAGTAGCATGCTGTTTTGGTCACTATCACTTTATAGTACAGTCTCAGGTCTGGTAGCGTGATTCCTCCTGCTTTGTTTTTATTTCTAAGTAATGTCTTAGCTATACGAGGCTTTTTCTGATTCCATATAAAACTAAGTATTATTTTTTCAAGATCTTTAAAATATGACAATGGAGCTTTAATAGGAATTGTATTAAAATTGTATATTGCTTTGGGTAGTATGGACATTTTAACAATGTTGATTCTTCCTAGCCATGAGCACGGTATGCTTTTCCATTTGTTGACATGTTCAGCTATTTCTTTTCTTAGAGTTTTATAGTTCTCTTTATAGAGATCTTTCACATCCTTTGTACGTAAACTCCCAAATATTTCATCTTCTGTGGCATTACTGTGAAAGGAATAGAGCCCTTGACTGTTTTCTCAGCTTGGCTATTGTTAGTATATATAAAGGCTACAGATTTTTGAGTGTTGATTTTGTAGCCTGAGACACTGCTGTATTCCTTGATCATTTCTAAAATTTTTGTAGTAGAATCCCTAGGGTTTTCCAGATATACAATCATATCATCTGTGAAGAGTGAAAGTTTAATCTCTTCTGAACCTATGTGGATACACTTGATCACCTTTTCTTCCCTAATTCCAATGGCTAAGACTGCCATTACAATGTTAAAGAGCAATGGAGACAATGGGCATCCTTGCCTGGTTCATGATCTAAGTAGAAATCATTTCAATTTAACTCCATTCAGTACAATATTAGCTGTGGGTTTGCTATAGATGGCCTCTATTAGTTTAAGAAATGTCCCTTCTATACCTATTTTCTTAAGTATTGATCATGACGGGATGCTGGATATTATGAAAAGCTTTTTCTGCATCATTTTAGAGAATCACGTGGTATTTCTTTTTTAATTTGTTTATGTGCTGAATTACATTTATAGATTTACGCATATTGAACCAGCCTTGAAACCCTGGGATAAAGCCCACTTGGCCATGGTGCGTAATTTGTTTGATTTGTTGTTGGATTCTGTTTGTTAGGATTTTATTGATTATTTTTACATCAATATTCATTAGTGATATTAGTCTATAATTTTCTTTTCTTGTTGGGTCTTTTCCTGGTTTAGGGATGAAGGTGATGTTTGCTTCATAGAGTGTGTTGGGTAGTATTCCTTCTTTTTCTATATGTTGGAAAAGGTTGAGTCATATAGGTACTAGTTCCTCTTTAAAGGTTTGGTACAATTCTGACATGAAGCCATCTGGTCCCAGGCTTTCCTTTTTAGGGAGATTTTGTATAGTTGATGCTATTTCAGAACTTGATATAGGCCTGTTAAACATTTCTAATTCATTCTAGCTAAGTCTAGGAATTTGGCGTGCTTCCAAGTATTGGTCAATTTCCTTCAGATTTTCATATTTCTGAGAGTAAAGTTTCTTATAATATTCATTAAGAATTTTTTAATTTCTGAGGGATCTATAGTTATTTCCTCTTTACCGTTTCTGATTGATGAAATCAGAGATTTTACTCTTTTTTTTTCCTGTTAAGTTAGCCAAAGGTTTATCTATCAGTAAGACCTTTTCAAAGAACCAACTTTTTGATTTATTGATATGTTGTATAATTCTTTTGTTTTCAATTTCATTTAATTCTGGTCCAATTTTGGTTATTTTCTTTCTTCTGCTGGGTTTGGGGTTGGAATTTTCTTCCTTCTCCAGTTGCTTAAGATGTCCCATTAAGTTGTTAACTTCCTCTCTTTTAGTTCTCTTGAGGAAGGCTTGCAGTGCTGTAAATTTTCCGCTTAGGACTACCTTTGCAGTATCACAGAGGTTCTGATAATTTGTGTCTTCATTATCATTTTGTTCTAAAAATTTGGTAATTTCCTTCTTAATGTCCTCTATGACCCATCCATTGTTCAGCATAAGGTTATTTAGCTTCTTGTTTTTGTATGAGTATGCAGATTCCTGTTGTTATTAAGTTTGATTTTTATTCCATGATGGTCTGAGAAGATACAAGGAATAATTTCTATTTTTTAAATTTTCTGAGATTAGACTTGTGACCTAAGATGTGATCGATTTTGGAGTATGTTCCGTAGGCTGATGAGAAGAATGTGTATTCAGTTTCATTAGGACGAAATGTTCTGTAGATGTCTGTTAAATCCAGATGTTTAATGGTTAAGTTTAAATCTAAAATTTCTTTGCTTTCTATTGGAGGATCTATCTAATATTGCTAAAGGAGTATTAAAATCTCCAACTACTAGGGAGCTGGAGGAAACCACGTTGCTCATGTCTGTTAGAGTTTCTCTTATAAACTGAGGTGCACTCTGGTTGAGTGCATAAATATTAATAATTTAAATCTCATCATATTGAGTATTACCATCTTTATCCTTCCTTACTTTGGTTGGTTTGAAGCCTATTGTATCTGCAAATAAGATTGCAACACCTGATTTTTTCTGCTTTCCATTTGCCTAGAATATAGATGACCATCCCTTCACCTTGAGTCTATATTTGTCTTTTAAAGTAAGATGAGATTCTTGTATGCAGCAGATATCTGGCCTGAGTTTTTGTAATCTAGTCAGTGAACCTGTGCCTCTTTAGAGGACAATTTAACCATTGACATTAATTCAGCATATTGATAAGCCTTTCAAAAGTGGAATGAACATTTTTAATCCTTTCGCCACTGTGGAGGTTGGAATTTGATCGAAAGTTTCTGAGTGAGTTTACTTTTGTGGTGGAGGATTACGCTGGTCATTATGGAGGATAGGTTGGAGAATATCCTAGATAGGTCATTTAGTTATGGCAAATTTCTTCAACATGTGAATGTCATTGAAGTATTTAATTTCTCCATCATACACGAAACTCAGTTTAGCTGGATACAGTATCCTGGGTTGAAAGTTATTTTGATTTAGTAGATTAAACATTGATGACCATCCTCTTCTACTTGAAAGGTTTGAGCCAAGAGATCTGCAGTTATTTTAATATTCTTTCCCTTGTAGGATATGGTTTTCTTCCATCTGGCTGCTTTCAGAATTTTCTCCTTCATATTAACTTTAGTGAAGTTAATTATGATGTTCCTGGGAGATGTCTTATTTGGGTTAGTAGTCTGGGTTTCTGAAAGTGTCTGCTATCTGAATTTCAGAATCTCTTGGTATGTCTGGAAAGTTCTTTTTCATAATCTCATGAAGAAGAGACTCTGTGCCTTGTGAGGCCACTTTGTCGCGTAAGGTGAATATTGGTTTTCTTCGATTTATCCCAGAGCTCTCTGAGAAAATGATCCATTTTTGCCCTCCATTTCTCTTCTTCTTTGGATATTTGGGAGCATTTGAAAGCTTTGTCTTCCATGTCGGAAATCCTTTCTTCTGCTTGCTCTATTCTGTTACTGAGGGAGTCTACTATATTTCTCAGATCTTTGAGGGCTGCAAATTCTTTTCTCAATGTGTTAAAATCTTTGGTCATTTTGTCTTTGAATTCCTTGACTTCTTGAAACAATTTTTGAAATGCTCCTTGAATTTCTAAATCCAACTTTTCCTCTATTTTTATTAATCTTATATGCAATCCAAATTCTGAATTTGGTTTGTGACATCTCAGCCATCTGTTTATGCATAAGATTTTTAGTTGTGTCTGCCAAATTGTTCCTTGTGGGGGTTGATCTGCTCTGGTTGTTCGTGTTGTCAGAGCTTTTTCACTGATTCTGCCCCATGGTTATTTTGCACTGTTTGGCAAGATGAGCAGATAAGTTGGGTTGGGGGTTCTAGGAATAGTGATTGGCCAGTCCTTTGCATGAAAGCTGGGACTTGTTCCCCTAGAATTTTGCCAGGACCTGTACAGTGCTACTGCCTGGGAAACTGGGGACCTTCTTGGTGTGTTGGGGTAAAGTGGCTCTGTCTTGTTTTCAGCTGGTCTCTGTCTTACCCTAGAGAATCAGTTATTCTGGGTTCAAGTCTGAACTGTGGAGAAATACCAGCATTTAGGTCACCCCACCCCCCACAGGCAACAATTGGAAAAGGAAAATCCAATCTTCCCTCTACCACACACCCAGGGTACCACTTTGGATAGTCCTTGGGTCATTGGCCCAGTTGAAGAGGTCCCAATCAATTGTCCCAGTCAGTACTGTCGTCAGGTGGGAGAGTTCTAAAGATCTCCGGCAACTAGATAGCAGGGGTCTGCTGGAAACTCTAGTATAACTCGTTTTGGTGCTCCGTGAGAAGGAACCCCCAGCAAGTAAATTAGTCTGGGAAGGTTGATGCCTCCTTCCCCACCTCGCCCCTCTGTCATACCCAGTCACTGATAACCCCACAGGGCTGTGATCTAGTTCCCTCTAATGAGCAGATGCTCCAGGGGTATGTGCCTGCCTGAATCACAGCGAGATCTGAGTCTCCTCAGCCAGGCTGCTAGTCCCTCCCACTCTCTGTCACTATTCAGCAGGGAGCGGTGTGGCCTGACAACCTTGGGTGCTTGATAGGGGCTGGGGCAATTCACTCAGTTCCAGCCCTGTTCCTGATTGATATTGTTGACAGAACAAGTACATCGTTGCTGAATTTGTTTCTGTCCCAGCTATTTTCCCCCTTTGTCTCAGCTTTGATCCCACAGGGTTGGGTGCGTCTGAAGCTCAGTAAAGCAGTACGCTGGGTCCTCCCCACCCTGGGTGCCTTCTCTCTTTGTTGTGTGTATTCTAATCCCCGCACTCCACCCAGGCCAGTTCCACCTCCGGTATACCTTTTACTCCAGGAGCCTGTGCTCTGTCCCAGATCTGTTCCTGTCAGCTGCCACCACCAGAGAAGCTGCCCTTGGGTTGCCCAGAGAGACTGGGAGTGTACATTCTCAGGGATGTGAACCCTACCATCACCGTTCCTGCCACTACCAGTGCCTTGAGGTACACCTCTCCCTTGGCTGATTATCTTTTCCTTAGTCCCAAGCCAGAAAGTCAGCACAGATCTGCAACAGTCCATGCCCTGTCTACACCCCTTGAGAAAAGGCCCAAGAATCTGGACTCTATGGGGGACAGGCTTCCAGACCTCAAGGTGAGAGTAGAGAGGAGCGCCGGGAGTTCAAAATTGCAGGTAAAGAGTATATACAGTTTTATACAGTTTTATGCCTGGTAGGGGAGTTCCATGGCACCCTAGTAGGGGAAGAAGGTCTGGTTTTTAGAAGGTTGCTCCTGTGGGGTAAAATGGGAGGACATTTGAACTTTGCTTACTTGTTTGTATGGAGGTATGGAGTATACTGTGAGCTGTTCTCATAGGGGAAGGAACTCCCTTCCACTTGGCAATGGATTCTGTACCTTTTGATTGTATTCTTGGGGTCACTGGTCATCTCAGCAGGGTTGATGTGCCTTCTTCAACCTTCTCTTTTGGTTCAGATGTGAACCATTGGCTTTTTTGCTAAATTTCTGTCCTTTAACTCTGTTTCTGGGTGGGAGCCTCTGTGCAAAGCTGGCTACAAACCGCCATCTTGGCTCCATCCTCCCCACCTCCAATCTCACATCTTATGAGAGCCTTCTTGCTGCCTCTTGCTCTGCAGAGTCCCAAGATGGCACAGGGCATTGTATGAGGAGAAGACTCATTGCTAATATAATTTTAAAGTGCAAGGATTTCTGTTTATTTTTCAATGGTGATTTGGTGTACTAAACAGATCAATAAATCTTTTCTTAATAAATACCATAGATTTTTGGCATACTTGATTTTTTTTTTGTCTCCTTAACCATGCATAACCCTCATTAAGCTATATTTTCTATGTAAAAGTGGACTTTATGTGTCTTGTTTGAGGCTATATTTCAGTGGTTAGACCAGTACCTGCCTCATGGTAAGACCTAATCAGTACACATTAAATGAATTGATATGCTTTAAGAAGGAAAAAAAGAAGTAAGCACTTAAAGCCCAGACAATTTAAATAAGTTGCACAAATTCACATTGCCATATAAACTAAAACTGACTTGAATACATATCATTAGTTATAATCTGACTGCAATTTACATTTTCTTATCTTCTGTGATAAGCATATCCATGTCTATTTAAATCTCTAATTCAACAAAGCTCCAGATCAAATGCTATTCAAATCATTACAGGAAACTTTGCACCTATTTTGCATGTTTTGCTTCTGGCTAGGATGCTTTGCTTTTCCTGAGTGTTTGTAAACATTTCACTTAACTTTCAAGACCCAGTTCAGATGTCAACTTCCCCTTACTACCTTTATAACTATCCCCCTGCAAAAGTAATTACTTTATCTTCTAAGATTTCTTAGCTTATTTATCTATTTGTTAAACAATTATGTATTGAATTTTCTGGGCAGTATACTAGACACTAAAGAAAGGAATGAGTCTCTAGATTGAATATTTTACTCTACCACCCTAAAGGTTTTCATGGGTGTTTGTGAAATTGCATGTTGTTAGTATGTACTATCACCATTTTTCTAAAAACAAATTCTATGAATTATTCTCTTTGTGGTGGTTGTGGTTCTGAATAGTCTATCTGGTGTGTAGCAGAATCAGAAAATGATTATTGAAATGAAATTGAAATGTTTATTTATTTCAGGACTATTTCTAAATCTCTATATAAAAACTTTTAGAGTTTCTCTGTTATACGTTTACATCTGCTTAGGAAAAATACTAATCACTCCACACACAAATCAAAAGGAGTTTGATTTCATGAAACTTCGCCTTATGTCTAATCTCTGCTTCTTATCCTTGCTGCCTATTTTTTCAGCTGAACACTACCATTTTTTTAAAGCAAATTAAATGTCTATTAAATACAACAGAATTCAAAACATACTCTTGGATTTGCAAGTATTTAGTCTTTGACCTGTATTTTGTTTATTGACTCACTTTAAAGAGTGCTCAAGGTACTCTTTTTATCCTCTTATAAAAGCCCAGGAGTTAGGTTGTTTCAAATGGATTTTAAATATCTACACTTTAGAGCTCTGTGAGGCAATTTAAACCTGTTTTTGATGAATAACATATGAGTTATAACACTCTTCAAAGAGAGGTGTCAAGATTTTTCACCCTTGCCATGGACTGCAATCGGAAAATTTCTAATTCCCAATTTCTAAGCAAACATTACTGTCTTAATCTAATTCAACTGATAGATGAATGTGAGTTCATGTTCCCTTCTCTCTGCAGAATTTCTTTTAAACTGAAAACCAGGTCCCCCAAAAGGCAAGAAACTTAATCTTTTCCATAGTTACTTAATTAATTTTGCTGATTATTCTTCCACACATCTCCCTTGCTAATCCTTTTGTCTGATGGTAAGATAGGTATATGAGATTTTTTCCGCTATAATCAGCTCATAATTTAAAGAAAAAAGCAGCTATCAGCATCTACCAGCTGTAGTCAAGATAAATTGTTGTCTCAAAGTTTATTATCTATCAGTTTTAAAACATTTTGAACACTACATTTTTGTTTTTGTTATGTTTGTTTTGAGACAAAGTCACACTCTTTTTTTGTTAGTTATATTTTTCTTTTTCTTTTTTTTTAAATTGAATCATAGCTGTGTACATTATTTCAACCATGGGGTACAGTGTGAGGGCTTCACATGCAATCTGAGATATTTTTATCAACCTGATTGACATACCATTCATGATATTTTCTCATTTACTATATGAAAACATTTTTGATCCGTATTTAGAAGTTTTCTCCTGACCCTTAGAATATGTACCACACATGTGATCTCACCCTTTGTCCCATCTCCCCCCACCCTCTCCCTCGCCTTCCCTCTCGCTCCCCTTTCCCCATCTTCCTGTGCAATAAATGGGTTGTAGCCTTCACTTGAATGATAAAGAATTTGTCTCATATTAGGGGTGTATACACTGGATACTTTTTCTTCCATTTTAGAGATACTTTGCGAAGGAGAACATGTTCCAGTTCCATCCATGTAAAAATGAAAGAGGAAAAGTCACCATCTTTCTTTAAGGCTGCATGATATTCCATGGTATACATGTACCACAGTTTATTAATCCATTCGTGTATCGATGGGCTCTTGGGCTTCTTCCATGACTTAGCAATT
>CAUYON010113676.1:0-27276 GCA_963573935.1 Arctocebus calabarensis
AGCCTTAAAGAAAGATGGAGACTTTACCTCTTTTGTGTTTACATGGATGGAGCTGGAACATAT
Source organism: Arctocebus calabarensis (assembly GCA_963573935.1). Taxonomy (NCBI): domain Eukaryota; kingdom Metazoa; phylum Chordata; class Mammalia; order Primates; family Lorisidae; genus Arctocebus; species Arctocebus calabarensis. The sequence goes on from CAUYON010113676.1 coordinate 64, forward strand.
TCTTCTTAGCAAAGTATCTCAAAAATGGAAGAAAAAGTATCCAATGTACTCAGCCCTAATATGAAGCTAATTTATAGCTTTCATATGAAGGCTAAAAGCCAATTATAGCACAAGAATACAGGGAAAAGGGAAAGGGAGGGGAGGGAGTGGTTGATTTGATGGAGGATAATTGGTGTGATCACATCTACGGTGCATCTTAGCAGGGTGCTGGTGAAACTTATTAAATGTAGAGTATCAATGTCTTTATATAGTGATCAAGAATATGCAATGAAGGCTATCTCTAACAGTATGATCAAAACATTTCTGATTGTATATGAAGCACATTCTGCCCTATGATTGCACCAATGTACACAATTATATTTAATAAAATTGTTTAAAAAAACCACACATAAAAAAATTAAAAAGACAGGGTTAAGAAACTTACAGAATACTATCAATCACTACAACAAAACATTATTAATGTACTAAAGGAGAGAGAGAGAAAGGGACAAAAGAATCATATTTTTTTAAATGGCAAAAACAAGATAAAGGTGTATGTGACAAGTTCACAGCTAATATCAAACTCAATGGTGAAAAATTGAAGGCTATTTCTTTAATACCAGATAAAGGGGCAAGGATACACACTCTTAGACACTTCTGTTCAAAATAGCATTGAAAGTCCTAGCCAGAGCAATAAGACAGTAGAAAGAGATAAAAAGTATCTACATAGGGAAGGATAAAGTGAAATTCTGTTTATTGAAGTTATGATTTATTTATTTTTTATTTTATTTTATTTATTTATTTAGAGACAATCTCACTTTATTGCCTGCGGTAGCTCACAGTGATCTCCAACTCCTGGGCTTAGGTGATTCTCTTGCCTGAGCCTCCTAAGTAGCTGGGACCACAGGCACCTGCTACATCACCCAGCTGCTTTTTGTTGAACTTTGGCCAGTCCGGGTTCAAACCCTCCACCCTCGGTATATGGGGCTGGCGCCCTACCCACTGAGCCACAGGCACCACCCATTATGATTTATTTTTTAGAGGCAGAAAAAAAAATTGCCTTGCTAGAGTGTGATGGTATCACATAGCTTACTACAACCTCAAACTCTTGAGCTTATGCAGCCTGAGTAGCTGCAATTATAGGATCTTACAATGATGCCTGGATAATTTATCCTATTTTTAGGAGAGACAGGGTCTCACTCTTGATCAGGGTGGTCTTGGACTCCAGGCCTCAAGCAATCCTCCTGGCCTGGCCTTCCGAGTGCTAGGATTACAGGCATGAGCCACAACACCTAGCCCTGAAGACATGGTCTTATATATAAAAAGTGCTTTAAATCTCATTTAAAAAAAAACAACTGTAAGAATTGATTATTGAGTGCATTAAAGTTGCTCAATAGCATTTCTATACACTAACAATGATATGTTTAGAAAAAATTCACACTTATAATAGCATAGAAGAAAACACTTAGGTGTAAATTTTATGAAGAATATGAAAGATCTATATACCGAAAACTAAAAATATAAAAAATTAACAAATGAAAAGATTAAAATAAATTGAAGATTGTACAGACAAGTAAAAAGCTATCCCATGATCATTGGTTGAAAAAATTAATATCGTTAAAATGTTCATCTACATATTCAATACAATCACTATCAAAATTATAATGCCATTTTTTTTAAGAAATAGAAAAAAATCTTAAAATTGCACAATAGACACCTAATAGCTGAAACAATCTTGAATAAAAACAGCACATCTAAAAGCATCACACTAACAGATTTCAAAATATACTACAAAGCTGTTGCAATCAAAACAGGGTAGTACTGACTGACCTCAAAAAAAAAAAAACACAACAGCCAATGGAACAGAATAGATCTCAGAAATATACCCACACATGTATGGTCTATTAATTTTCAGCAAGGTGCCAAAAACACTTTGTAAAAGTAACAGTCTCTTTAATAAAATAAGACTTGAAACTATAACACTACTGGAAAAAGTATGGGGGAGGCTTCATGATGTTGGTCCAGGCAGAGATTTCTTCAATATTACCCTTAAAACAAAGGTAATAAAATCAATAATAGACAAATGAGATTTCATCAACTTAAAAAGCCTTTGTACAGCAAAGGTAACAAGAAAGAAAGTTAAGAAACAATCTACAGATTGGGATAAAATATTTTCAAACCCTACTTCTGATAAGGGGCTAATATTCAAAATATATAATGAACTTAAAACTGTTCAATAACAAAAAAAAATAACCAAAGGAATTCAATAGACATTTCTCAAAAGAAGACATATAAACAGCTGACATATAAATGTCAAAATATTTGATATCTGATATCTCAAATTATCAAGGAAATGTAAATTAAAATCACAGAGATGCCCCTCATACCTCTTAGATTGGTTGTTTCCAGGAAGATGGATGATAGTGTTGGCAAGGATATGGAGAAAAGGAAATTATTATACCCTAATAGTGGTATTGTAAATGGATGTAGCCATCCATTTTGATAAACACTATAGAAGTTCTCAAAAAAAAAAACTAAAAGTAAGGTTATCATATAATCCATAAATCCTACTACTAGGTATGCACATAGACTCAGAGAAATTAAAATCAACATGCAGACAAGATATCTACCATCTCAAGTTCACTGAAGCATTTTTACAATAATCAAGATACAGAAATGTCCTAAGTGCCATTAACATGTGAATGGATTTTAGAAATGTGGCAGATATACACAACGGACATTATTCAGCATCAAAAAAGGAAGAAGAAAAAGAAATCATGTCATTTGCAAAAACATGGATGACCCTAGAGGAAATAATGTTCAGTGAAATAAGCCAGGAATCGAGAAACAAATACCATGTGGTCTCGCTTAGAGACAGAATCTAAAAATGTCAAACTGATAGTAGACTGGTGGTTGCCAGAGACTGGAGGGGAGGGATTTGATAAAGAAAGGGGAGACAGTGGTGCATGAATGAGTAGTTACAGTTAGATGGAAGGAAAAAGCTCTGGTATTGCCCATTTTGGTGACTACAAACGTGTGTATATTACCACATTTCTAAGATCTTTTCAACTGTTGATGAATACTTAGGACATTTTCATATCTTGACTATTGTATGTAATGCTGCAATGAATGTGAGAGTGCAGATATCTTATTTTCATATTAATTTCAATTTTTTTCAGTTTATATATTTCTTTCTGTTTATATCCAGTAATAGGATTGCTGGATTATATGGTAATTCTCTTTTTAGTTTTCTGGAGAATCTTTGTAGTGCTTATCAAAATAGCCACTCCTGTTTACAATGCAATCATCAGGGTGCGAGAGTTACCTTTTATTTATGATAATGAAATATTTATTTCAAAATAACTAAAAGATTATTTTAAATATTCTCACGACAAGAAATGATAAATATTTGAGATGATGGCTATACTGATTAGATTTATTTGATCATTCTACAATGTATACATGTATCAAAACATCACATTGTACTCTACAAATGTATACAATTATTATTTCCCCTTTCAAAACAAAGTAAAACTTGAAAAGCATAACAAGCAGTGTTCAAATTTCTTGTTATTGCACAAATGACTTTTTTAACTATTTGTGGGAATCAAATAAAATAAGTCACACATTTCAATTGGTTAACATGTGTCTTAATCTTCTTTTAGAATTAGCTTCCTCTCCATCTCTCTTCATGCCCTTTGCCCTGTATTTGTTAAAGAAAATAGGTCATTTGTCCTAGTGAGCTTCCCACAAGCTGAATTTTGCTGATTACCCATGGGTTGCTGTTAACATTTGCTGTTCAATATATAGTACGTTGTTCTATGTATTACTCTGTCTTTACTAAATTGAATATGGAAACATGATTACATTCAGAGTTTATTTTGAAGGGTGAAAAATACATTTATATATAGATTTGTAAGTTTCATCAGAAGATGTGCAAAAAGCTTGCTGCTTTTTGTAATGGAAGCAGTGGTTAGAGATCAGCGCTTTTATGTATTAATTCACTGTGTTTCACAAAATGATGATGTTCTAATTCTATTATTTCTTCTTTGTTAATTAGAATACTTACATAAAGAAAAAGTTTGACTCGTCTACTTTTGGGGGTGACTTAGGAACGTGAAAAAATGTGATAAAATTCTAAATTATTTCTCTTCCTTTTTGAGCTTCCACTGGTGATTAGGTGATTTTTTCATACTATTTTGTACTCTAGCATTTTATTCATATTTGTTATGTTTAAGTTCATTGCAGAAAGCAATTTTTGTGACACTCAAATTGTACTTTTGGCCAATCAAAACTTACTTGGGATGACTTCAAATTTGTTTAGTCATGACCCTATTATTCTTTGACAGAGTTCTTATGTGATATACATATATAACAAGATATTCTAAAATAACTCAAATATTTGCTGTCCCAGACTTGGAATTGGTCATTCTGAAGAGATCTTTGGTTTCTTTTAGTGAAAAGTTATGTTTTAAGAATAAATTCATGGCTCAGTGCCTGTAGCTCAGCAGCTAGGGTGCCAGTCACATACACTGGAGCTGGTGGGTTCAAATCCAGCCTGGGCCTGCCAAACAATGTCAACTACAAACATAAAATAGCCGGGGGTTGTGGTGGGCACCTGTAATGCCAGCTACTTGAGAGGCTGAGGCAAGAGAATCACTTAAGCCCAAGACTTTGAGGTTGCTTTGACCTGTGATGTCACAGCACTCTACCCAGGGTGACAGCTTGAGACTCTGTCTCCAACGACAATAAATAAATAAATAAATCCATGAGCTACGGGAGCTCTTAGATACTAAGATGTGACATTTCCAAGGTATTTTGCATTAAGAAATCTAGAAAACTCACACACACGCACACTTACATACATATGTGCAGAATCCAAGTGCGCTAGAAAGAATAATAGATTTTAAAACTTCATGTAATTATTTACTTGGTGGATCCCAAAATACACATAACCAGCAGTCTCAAAAAGAAATAACAAATAACAACACTATCACCAACCCTATGTTTCTTGAGGATTTTTTTTTTGTTGTAGTTTCTGCCCCTGACGGTATATTCCCCTAAGGATGTACAGTCAAATGATAAGAGTTTTAGAGGCTGTTGGAAGAGTGCCACTCTGAATATTACACAAACACGCACACACACCAAAAAATACTACCTTGGCAGCACCTGTGGCTCAAAGGAGTAGTGCACCAGTCCCATATGCTGGAGGTGGCGGGTTCAAACCCAGCCCCGGCCAAAAACCGCAAAAAGAAAAAAAGAAAAGAAAAAAGAAAAAGCACCTAGGTTTATCTTTCCATATAACTTTTTAATTTCTCAAGGATGTTATTTCAAAATCAAATTTACAAAACAAAACTAAGTTAATTGAAAGATGTTTAGGTTCTCTGTCCTTCCTATAATATTCCTATTTTCTTTCCCAGCTATATTTATAGTTAAGCACGTGCACACACACACACACAATTTGATATTCTGATTTTCCTTACATAAATGGTAGCGCTCAACTCACATTTTTATCGTCTTTATTTTCAGATAAGATATTCCAGAAAAACCTCCAATTCAGATATATGGATACCCCTAATTACTTTTTATAACTACTTAGTACTTCACTATGGAGCACCACAGTTTATTCATCCAGGCTCCTACTGATGGCCATCTGGTTTACTTCAAGTCTATTGCTATTTCAAATATTCCTGCAAAGATGTCTAGAGCATATGAATTTTTATATTTTTAGATGCATATTTTTGACATCAATTCCTAGAAGTAGAACCATTGGGTCAAAAGATAAATGAATGTATAATTTTCCTAGAAATTGTCATCTATGCCTACACAGGCATTTATTAATCTGTATTTCCACCAGAGATCCGTCAGAATGCCTAATTTCCCCCCACCACATTGACAGAAGAGCATGTTGTCAAATATTTCTTTTGTTGCCAGTTTTACAGTTGAGAAATGGTATCTTATTACAAGTTTACCTTTCATCTCTCTTATAGTGAATGGACATGAGCATATTTTCAAATGATGATGAGTCATATGCATTATAATCATTATTTTCTTTTATGTGAATTTCATGTTCATATTATTATAAAGTTTATGTTAATATTTTTAGTCCATTAGTTTTCAGAGATGTCCTATTTTTTTCTTCATTTTCAGTCTTATATATTGAAAATATTGCTTTTGTGATATTAGTTGCAGATAATTTTTCAAATTATCAATTTTTTTATTTTACTTGGCTTTTTCTTTTCTGTAAACCTGCAGAAGATTTTAGTTTTATGTAACTACATCCATTTATTATTTCACTTATGGTCTCTACATTGTAAGTAATAGTTAAGAATGTTGTTCACAGTCCTCAATGAAAAGTGAATTCCCTCAAATAGTCTTCCATTATTTTTTCAACTCTTATTTTTCAATAACTAGAAATCCACAGAAATTTGCAAAATTAGTCCTACGAGGTGTCATGTACCTATCACCCAATGTCCCCCAATGATAATACCTTATACAATTACAGTACAAAATCCAATCAATTAAATCAATATTAGTACAATGCATGCCACACTCTTATTCACGAGCACTTCTTTGCATGTGTTTGGATTACCATGCAATTTTATCACCTCTCTGTTAACCAACAAACCAACCACATTTGTTTCATCACCTCAAATACCCCATTCACGCTTTTTATGGTCATCTCCATCCCCTTCCCCTACACCCTGTACCTATCTACTGAAGACCACTGATCCTTTCTTCATCTCTATAATATTGCCATTTCAAGAATGTTATATAAATGGAATCCAATGGTATGTGACCTTTAGATCTCTTTCTTCACTAACATGTTTTGCTTGAGATCCATCCAAGTTGTTGTATCAATAGTTTGTTCCTTTTTATTCCTGAGTAGTATTCCATGGTATGGATGTACCACAGTTTAACTGTTTACCTGTTTAATAATGGATGGGTTACCAACATAGCTTTTACATGGACTTATGTTTGCTTTTCTCCAAAGTAAATGTCCAGGAGTATGACTGATGAGACATAAAGTAAGTCTTTATTTACGTTTCCTTTAGAGTTCCATTAAATTTCTACTGCTACCCTAACAACCTTAGTGCTCAAATGCTACAAATTTACTGTCTTACAGTTCTTATATTTCTAGTGGTCAGAGGTTCAAAAGGGATCTTCCTGCCTAACACATCAAGGTGTTGGCATGGTTGTGTTCCTTACTGAAGTTTCTAAGGGAAAAATCATTTCCTTGTGTTTTCCAACTTGAACAGGGGGCTATATTCCTTACAGCTTCATTCTTCCATATTCAAAGCCAATGATGGCATATCTCTCCAGCTTGTCTTTTGTTACCAATCTCTCTCTCTCTGACATAGCCAGGAAAGGTTCTATGCTCTTAAGGATTCAAGTTATTATATTAGGCCCACCTGGATTATCCAGGATAATCCCTCCTTTTTTATCCTTAATCACATCTATAAAGTCCCCTTTGCTATTTAAGATAACAGAATCACAGTGTTACAGATCAGGGTTTCAATATCTTTGGGAAGCATTATTCTCCCTACTCAGAAAGTGTCAACTATTTCTCACAGAGGCCACATCATTTTATATCCCCACCAGCACTATATGATAAATGTAGTTTCTACAGGTCCTCACCAATATTTGACATTGTCACTATTTTTTCCTAGTTTTTCTAATAGGTATATACTGATATGTCATCATGATTTCAATTTACACTTCTATAATGGCCAATAATGTTGAATATCATGTCATGTCCTTATTTACTACCCATATATCCTCTTCAGGGAAATGACTACTCACGTCTTTTGCTTGTTTTCTAATTGTATTGTTTATTTTTTTGTTCAAGTCTGCGAGTCCTTCGTACAGGGTGGCCATAAAGTTTGTACGCTAATTGCACACTATTTTAAATTGCACATGAATTTAAGGCCATCCTGTATATTTTAAGTATGAGACCCTTTTTGAGATATGCATTTTGAAAATCAGAAGTAAAGATTTCTCATCCTCTTAACAGGGCCTTCTGCAGAGCAAACCCTTTAATTCTAAAGAATCCTATTTCATCAATATTTTGAGATCATATGTTTTATCTTTTCTTTGAATGCTTCTTGTTGTTTTTCTCTTAGATTTTATTCTAAAGGCTTTTTACTTAGTATTTTATATTCAAATATGTGATCCATTTTGAGTTAATTTGTGTATAAGATGTGAGTTTAGGTTAAGGGACTTATCTTTTTCCTCCTATGGTTATCTAACAGTTCTGGAGCATTTGTTAAAAGAATATCTTTCCTCCATGAATTGTTGTTGCTGCTTTGTTGAAAATCAGGTAGACATACTCTGTAGAGCTGTTTTCAGATCCCTATTCTATTCCATTAATTCATGTGTCACCCTTTGTCAATTCCACACTGTCTTGATTTCTCTGGATAGATAGTCAATATTAAAATAAGGTAGACTGATTTCTCCCACTTTATTCTTTGTTTTCAAAAGAGCACTGAGTGAATTGTAGCCTAATCAGACATTAAAATGTACCCTAAAACTTATATGATTAAAACAGTGGGGTACTGACCAATGGACACATGAAACTTAATATAAATTCTATAAGTAGATAATTTCACTTGGCAATTTAGTATAAAATAAGGAAAAAAATCTTAAATTGATGAAGAAAAGATAGACATTTAGATTAGCATTTTGAGAATAGCTTGAAAAAAATGATGTTGGGACATTCACTAGAAGGTGCATTAGGTTTTAAAATAGATTTCAACATTTAAGAGAAATCATGAAATTACCAGAATAAAATGTGGATGAATCCTTCATAATCTGTGAGTTGAGAATGTTTGTATATCTTTACTCAAAATTCACAATATCCAGAAACAGAAAATAAAGCATAAATATAGATAATTTTTTGTGTGTGTGTGAGACAGGCTCTTGAGGATATACCTGGCTGTTAAATTATTTTATGACATTAAAAAAAATTTAGTGAAATATAAAGATGTCCTATTCAAATTAAAAGGGAACATTACACATTGGGAGGAAAAGAGTAGCATGAAAAAACAAATTCGGCATTTTCCTCACAAAGAGAATTTTCAAAGACGGAAAAGGAAAAAAAACAACAACTTTATAAAGAAACAGAACATAAGAAATAAACAAAGTTCACAGAAAAAAAAATGCAGATGACTTATAATCATATAAAAGGATGTTCAAGCTTGCTGATGCAGTTAGAGAAATAAAAATTAAAATTACATTATTTTTTACCAATCAAAATGGCAAGAATGCATTTAATCAATACAGTAAATGATGAAGCTGTGAGCATTCTCACACATTGCTAGTGCAAAGCAAAGGGTACAATCTCTCCAGATGGGAATTTGACAATAACTAGGAAAATTACATATGTACATTTACCCTTGGACCCAGAAATAATAATAATCTCTGCAGAATACACACTAGAGTTATTGCAAAGTTCTCAAAATATTATTTAGGCTTATCATTAACATTTTTATAGTTTCAAGACTTGAGTTTATTGTTGAATGGCCAAATATGAAACCAAATTAACTATCATATTGCAAATTAGTTTTTTAAAAATGTTTTGAGGGTCGGGCACGATGGCTCATGCCTATAATCCTATCACTCCAGGAGGCCAAGGAGGGAGGATTGCCTGAACTCAGGAGTTTGAGACCAGCCTGAGCTCTAGCAAGACCCCTATCTCTTAAAAACAGGTGCCTGTAGTCCCAGCTACTCAAGAGCCTGAGGCAAGAGAATTGCTTGAGCCCAAGAGTTTGAAGTTGCTGTGAGCTATGACACCATAGCACTCTACCAAGGGTGACAAAGTGAGACTCTGACTAAAAAAATAAATAAAATAAAATAAATAAAAGTGTTTTGATATCCTCCTTTGGTGTTACTTGAAATTTAAAATAGATAGATATCTCTCCTATGGGCACTGTTATTATACTTCTTAACACTCTCTTACCCCACCAACAGATGCACACATCCTCATGTACATAGATATTAAAAATCGTTAGCATACACAAGAAAAGTACATCATCATAGAAGCAAAATAAGGCATTATCTGGGCTAAATATCATAGAAAAAAAATGAAGCCAGTGAAATGAAGACTGTGGATACTATTAAATTATAGGGAGACTGAACAGCACTTACATATCCTTTCTGAAGCACAAAGCAAAGAGAATCTACCCTCATATTATAAGTAAAGAAGGTATTTTTGGTGTGAATTATTCAGGTGGGCTATATTGTCCAAACCAATTTTGAATCATTATGGATCACTTTGCTTTATATTGTCCCAAGCTTTAAGTTGGGGCATAAAATTTTAACACTAGGAAATGTTATAGAGCCTATTTCCTTATTGTACACTTGAGAAAACTGACCACTATCTGAAGTGGGGTTGGGCAAGTGAGACATGCACAGTGAAAATTTCTGGGAACTCTGATTATAAGATCATGTAGGTACAGGGAGCATGCAGAGGAAGATTCAGTGCATGCCTCCTGGAGTTTTGAGCACTGAGAACTTCCTTCAGCTAGCTTTACTGTGAGTTCTGAAATGAACATTCATGGAGGAAAAGTGATCAACCACTTCACATGGCTCTTTCATGACAAAGGCAGGGCTAATAAAAGTTCTCTAATGTGGGTCTGGAATCCTCCCCCTGCTCTAGGCTGTCTTCACCCTTGCCAGTGCTCTGAGGAAATGCCTTGACACAGCATGGTCAACTGCTTGTCTGTATAAGACCCTAGGCCCCAATTTTGTCATGGCATGATTACCAAAAATGGCACAGTAAGACTTTACTCACAACAAGATCATCACACTGTTCAAGTAATAGGAAAATGTTTATAAGGTGAATAAACAGGTAAGTAAAGGAATTGTTTATTCTTCACATTAATGTAATCATGAAGAGAGCCACTGTAAGCCAACAGAGGCTTCACAAATTCACAAACTACTGTTCTGATTAAACACACTCACACAAATTCTCCAAGGAATAAAGTAGTTTCACCTTTAAGAACAGTATCTACAGCACTTTTAATGGATTTGAAAGAAATAGTTCTGCATTTTTTCAAGAATATTCTAACACTTAGGTTTTCAATGAAACAGGTAGATCCAGCAATCCTTATTAATCCAAGCGAAGTAAAAACTTACACACACACACACACACCTGTACTTGACTATTTAAAGTATCTTTCTTTCTAATCACAAAAAGTATGTATATAACCAAAATGACCTTCAAGGAGTGAGTAATCTACGGTATCTCAATACACTGGCATACTACACAGAAATAAAAAAGGATGAATTATTGATATATGTAACAATGTGGGTGGATCTCAAATGCATTATGCCAAGTGAAATAAGACTGATTCAAAAGATGACACTGTTGAAAGGCAAAATTATAGGGAGAGAAAATAAATCAGTGGACTTTGAAGAGGAGGTTGACTACAAAGAGACATAGGAAGTTTTTTGTGAGGCAATGGAAATATTTTATATTTTATTTTTGGAGGAGGTTATCAGACTGGATCTATTTGTCCAAAACCAAAGAATGTTATACTATTAAGAATAATTTTTAATGTAAAACACATATTTTGATAGCCGTTTTTAAGTATAATTGGATTCTTTGCAATCTATTCAAAGTACTCTGAATGATAAACTTGTGTAATCCCACACCAATGTGCTTTGAAGGGTGGAATTTGAAGTGTTGGCATCAAAGCATTGCTTACCAAGGGGAGTACTTCCAAGGTGACTGTAGTGATATTCATCAAGGAGGTATGTAGCACTTTTTCTAGGAGTTCATGAACCTAATTATCCTATATATATACACAGACATACATACTATACATATACAGAGAGAGACAAAGAGAGAGAGATTTTATTATAAGGTATTGAATCACACGGTTATGGAGGTTGAAGGTTGCCCACCAAGAAGATTCTCTCTCACTAGAAGGATAGTCATCTTTTTTGCTCTATTTATGCTTGCAACTGATATGATGAGGCCCACTCATACCCAGATTGGAGGGCAATCTGCATTACTTAGTAAAGGAATTTAAATGTTAACCTCATCCATAAATATCCTCACAGAAACATCCAGGATGATGTTTGAGCAATATTTAGGCAGCCATGGCCCAGTCACATGGGAAGTATTTATTGTAATAAGGATTGTAAAAAGAGAAATTAAGCATTCCAGAGCAGGTAAAACTGGTAGTATAAATGCTGGATCCTGAGTCATGTGCATATATAACTTGTTCAGGTAATGTCATCTTAATTCTCCTGGTTGTTAGATCTGGCATACTCCCATTCACTGTAAATCTGGCTTCATACACTCAAGAGTTCTTAATCTCTTTTAACACTTGGCATCACCCAACTTTCTAAAATCGCCAATCTATGAAATTTAAAGAGCTATCTTGTTATTGTTTTAATTTGCATTTTTCATATTACTAATGGGTTAGAACAGCTTGTCATATGCTTGCTATCTGATTTCTTTCACTGAGTGATTCATGGAGACGGCTGGTGGGTGGAGGTTGCTGGGAGCCGTGATTTCTAGATGATGAGAGAAATGACTTTCCCAAGGGCACAAAGTCAAAACTAAGTCTTCTTTCAGCAAAATACCATAAAGGGGAGTCAACATGCTGAAGAATAAAAAAAGTTGATATTATACATGAAGAAAAACAATTGACAAAGTTATTCATGCCAAAAGGCTTAAATAACAATAAAAAACTTGAAGCGCTAACAAAGTTTTATCAAGTAGACAAGAATACTTAGTAATTAAATTTTCTCATTATTGTTTTAATTTACATTTTCGTATCTCAGTGGCAACATAAATTATGTGTTATATTGTATACTAAGGTTTATGAGCTTTGCAGTCTTGAAATTATATATTTAAGAGAGCATATTTTGCCTAAGCAAATGAAAAATATGCAGTAAAAAGGCACACAAAGAGTCTACCTCATCAAAAATAATAATCTATTTCTTTAAGCACTAAAGAAATCACCTATATTACTAAAAACTATTACTATCTGGCCATATATATAAGATTTTCAATAGAACACTCAATTTAACAGATTTAGATGAATGGTCCTTCAGTTTCAAATTAGTATTGAGTATATGATACTTTACTAAGGAGAATGTTCATCAACTCCACTCAGGTAAATACAAAAGATGTAAAAGTGCTCATCTTTTGATGACTGAATAGTATTCCATGGGATATATATACCACAATTTATTAATCTATCTATGAGTTTATAGGCACTTGAGCTGTTTCCACATCTTTAGAATTATGAATTGAGGTGCTATAATATTTGAATACAAATGTACTTTTGATAAAATGATTTTTTTTTCTTCTGAGTAAATACCTCATAATAGGATTGTGGGATCAAAAGGAAGGTCTATTTTTAGCAATTTGAGGATTCTCTGTACTTCTTTGAAAAAGGCTGCACTAGTTTGCAATCCCACCAACAGTGTAAAAATGTTCTCTTCTTTCCACACTCATGCCAGCATCTACAGCTTTGGGACTTTGTGATGTGAAACTTGATTTTTCACGCTCTTCAGAGTGACGAATGTTTTGTCATTTATCTTTTTCTTTCAAGTACAATCTTCAATGAAAGCTTAGCAGTTGCTAATGAATGTAAAGATAAATGAGAATTATAATTTGTTTAGAATTCACTTAAAGGGCAGAGCCAAAATATGAATTATTTTGCTCTTGACACTTTCAAAGGATTGCCTATAACCGCCAGCATCCCTCCTTATTCAGAAGTCTTGCCCTGGAAGAAATTTGGTGGTTAAACATCTGTTATACAATAACACTTCACATATCTCAGGGAATGATTCTGAGAGCTCCAGCACTGGCTACCAAGCCTAATCGATGGCAAGAGAGTGTGGGGCCAACTAGAGATCCTAGAGCTAATTCACATAAAACAAGCTCAGGAGGAAAAAAAATGTAACTATAGGTCTACAGATAAGTCTTTAGTTTGTCCATAAACTAAGCTTTGAAATACCCCACCATTATGATGCCATCCACTATTTTCTGAAGGGCAGTGGCCTGAGTAACTTCCTTTCTGGGTCTGGGGGACCTGAAATGGCCCCTATAAGGTGTCTGAAGATGCGAATCAAAAGAAAAAGTAAACAATGGCAGTGGATATCTGTTAATAGTGTTGTTCTGATCCTCTACATTTTTAAAGACATTCTTGTTTAATTTTTCTATCAGTTGCTCTTAGATGCAGGTAAAATCTCTAACCATGACTGTAAAACTGTCCAAACTGTCAATGTTCGCTTTGTATATTTTGAAGTTCTGCTCTTAGGTGCATTTACATGTAAGATTTCTAGGGTTTACATGCATTATGAGAAGTTCCACTTTTCATCTCTAAAACTCTTTGTAATAAAGTCACTTTATCTGAAAAAAATGAACTCATCAAGAATTGCTTTTTTCCAAAAGGAAGCGTATATCCTCTATCATTTTTAAGGCAATGACTTTTCTTAAAAAGTTATTGGAAAATAGTCCCAACCCATAATTATGCCATTCAAATTTGAATTATTTCAACAAAGGACAGAGATTTATTTTGTGATTCATTAAATTCAAATCACTCAGTGCATCAAAAGTTAAAATGTCAAAGCTCTTCCCTGTCTAAACATAACAGCACTCTTCCCAATATATTCAAGTTTAAGGAGATGCACTGGCTGTAGGAACCAGTAAATAGTCCTTCCCATACTTGGGACATTAATATAAAATAAACACCAATTACTTTCTTTTAAAAACTTTGGGATTCAAATCAAATTTGGAAAAAATTTGGCAATTTATCCCAATTGCTATAGTGATTTCCTAATACTTTTTAAAAATAAGTCACCCCTACTTATCTAAATAATGCATACAGCTTATAATTTTCACTCTAAATTAATAAGATATCACATCCCCTCAAGGTGGAATCTAAAGAGAAAATGGAAAGCTGATTCACTGAAAGATAAAGAACAGCAAAAAAGACATTAACTCCTAGAGAAGATATCATTTTTCACAGTGCCTACCAGGGTGAATGTCCATCTCAGGCCTGAATGAAAAACAGCTAATACCTTACTTTAACCTTGACTATTTTCCTGACTGTCATTGATAAAGTGTATCAACCCACCTCCTTTCCTTGGAAAAACACACACATTCATTCTCATTTTCTCTCTCTCTCTCTCTCTCTGAAAGTGAGAGTGGTTGGGTCCATAGTGAGGGTTGGTGCTGAGTTTTGCAGACACTAATTATTAACTGCAAAAAGTGAAATATCCTCAGTATTCTAGATTAGGATTCTAACTCCCCGCACCCACATCCTCAGGAAAAAAACTATCTTCTGATTGCCTTGCCTAGGCTGTGTCCTTTAAATCAGCAGGACTTAGAACAGTAGCTATGGACTGATCTATGATTGATACCTAGATAATTAGTGCTTTAAAAACAAATACAGATTTTTGCTTCAAATATCCATTTGGTTATTAGTGATAAATCTCTTTCAAGTGACATGTATTTGGAATTCTGACTTTTTATTTTTGTATACTCACAAAGTAAAAACGTAAACTCACTTATTACAGTCAGGTGGGAATAGGTCAAACAAACTAAGACCTATTCTTATAGAAATGCAAGAGCTAAGCAAGATATCCTGTAATCCTAAATAGACACTACTCTGGAATCTCCTGGGAGGACTGATAAATGTAATTACCTTAAAATGGTAATGTAAAGTCAAGAAAAACCAAAGTAAGCCTCACAAAGACACAATTGTCTTGAAATTTTTATTTTAAAAAATGAAAATATGTTGCATTCCAGCATATGTATAACTGCTGGACTATAAGAAATGTGAACTTTAATAAACTCTATCATATGGTTGTGTGGCCTGGCCTGCATATAAAACTGCCTACTCTCCTGCTTAAGGAAGTCTCAAACTCTTCTAAGTGGGCCCCAAGTCAGCCTATTAATCCATAATCAAGGACAAAGAGCAAGGAGGCATACCTACATCTGTGCTAGTAAAGATGGTAATAATAATAAACTCAATACATTGTGTTATACCCTTCAAATAAGCAACCTTACCAGAAGGCCCCTTGACTTTGGTGATCTGTATTCCAAAAAGGGAATTCTCAGGCAGTTATGCTGTTCTGGTAAAAGATGGAATATTCACTGTGAAGCAGAGAGAAGTTGGTGCCCAGGACATTTAACCTCTTCTTCCATTGCAGAATCTTCAGACAAAAATATAGTAGATTTAGTGAGAATTTTATCCTTCATGTAAACAATGACAACATATGTGAGGTTATAATCAGTTTATTGACACCATTTTCAATAATACATAATAAAAATGTTAGTGAGACTCACATTTGTTCTGGTTTGTAGATGTTTTTGGAGTTCTTGGAAGATGTATTTCTGCAAAGGTGATATATCCAAACTAGTGAATTGGGGGACACCAGGGTAAGGTACATTTGACCTGAGTGTTATACAAAAGAATAGAGAACTTAAGAACAACAGGAACAAAAAAAAAAAAAAGAAAAAATAATTTCAGAACTGTACATCCCAAATAAGAGAAACATTATTAATAAAAAAAAATTAAGTAGAGGAATTCTCTAAAATGGAAATACAGAATATTAGAAATATTGACTATGAAAATAGTAAGTACCATAAATTCCAATAACATAAATACTAAAAGATAGAAACATGAAATGTCTATGTTAGGAGTGTTTTTGAGAAGTCCTTCCCACTTATAGGAACTTGTGCCTAGGTTAAAATCTACAAAGCACCTGGGAGTCCCCTGCAATAATGTGAAATATCCTGAAAGTTATTATCATGGAATCCAAAGAGGCTTGCTTCTCCTTAACCTTTCAGTAAATCCTCTTCTTTATCACATCTCTTTGTGGTGATATTGACCACCTGGTATTCAGGACTAAAGCCTCTTTCAACAGGAAGTCCAGAAATGTTTTTCAAGAACAGCTTAAAAGTTGAAATGCTTTATGAAATGCTCCTATTTCTCAATTCATTGACATGTCAATCTTTCAGTGAGGCAATCTGCCTTCTATGAATAAAAAGAGTTGCCAAAGTGTCATGTACTCAAAATTTTGACTTTTAAAATGATAATTACATGTCCTTTTAAAATAATGGTTAAAATTAGTTTCCCCATTTCAAAGAAACCACAACATAGGCTATGCATAGAGAGAGTCAGTAGTTTGGGATCTCAGTGAAAACCAGGTGGTCTGTCCCATTAAGTGCTCAAGGACGTCTAAGGTAGCACAAGAGGGGTTAGAAAAACAAGCATGACCCAAATGCTTAAGCTCTTGGAATCTTCTGCTGCTTGGGAATTATGTTCATTTGGCTTATTTCATTTTGTAGCTGAAACTTTAGCCTCCTTGGAAAATGTCCTCAGTTTCTTTGTACTTTGGACAAATTACTGATAATGTTGTAATTGGTGAAGTACAAATAATAGTGTAGGCAAATATGTCAATAGAACAGAATGAGAGCTTAGAAAAATACTCACATAAATATGGACAAGTTGGAGGGAGGGGCAAGATGTCAGACTAGAGGCAGCTTTCATCAGAAGCTCCCCTCCACAAGGAGGAAAATTGGATTGAAGTAAACTTGGAGTAGTTAATAGTGAGGAGTAGATCCCAAGGTGAAGAAATCAAAGCATTCAGCACAGCCACTGAGACAAATTATGAGGGCAAAGACAAGAAAGAGGAAGAAAAAGAACAGAGCATAGGTACAGGAGTGGACCAGACTGGAGGAGCCTGGAGAACAGAAGGGTAAGGGGATCCTTCCCACACCAGGGACACTATCTGTGAGCACAGAAACCCAGGATCTTTCACCCCATAGGAGAGGCTGACAAAGGACAAAAAGTCCCAGTTTTAATATCGGCCTCTGGGTCTTCATCCTGCCTGGCAGAATAGACAGCAATTTTGGCTCCAGCTACCTTGTGACCACAGCCCATCCCTCATCTTTCTTGGGTTGCCATATGGACTGTCCCCTGCAGAAGTCTACTTCCCAGCCCCAGCCACAGCAAGCTGCAATGCTAGCCTGGTCCAGATAGCCTGGAGTGCTGCCCCATGCCAGACACTAGGAAGGTGAAAGTTCTTTGGATCCCATCCAGTACTCAGTGCAACTAAGAAAGCAAGGGTTACAGAGGCCAGAGGGCTCCTTAGCTGGCCATGGGAGGAAAGAGAGACAGGTTCTGCCTCTGCAATGTGTCTGGGAGGAACTCTGCGGGACCTCTGCATTGTGTGGCCCAGTGAACTGAATGTACCCTCCACCCCTCTGCTGGGTAGGCAATAGTGATTTGGCTGCACTGACTCTGGAAAGGCAGTGTTCCTCCTGAGTCTCCCTCCTGCTAGGGAGGGATCTCTCTCTACTGGCTGGAGTGGCTCTCTTTAGCATCTGTGCCCAGGAGGGCCCTCCTGAAGATTGTATCTCCCACCCCACTCCAGCTGACTTAGAGAAAAATGAGCCTAGCCTCAGGCAACCCCACTCTGGGAAAGCCCAGAAGCAGATAGGCAAGGCCTAACCACAGAGAAGAGAAGACGTGGCATTTCCAATCCACCATAGCTGGGACTTTGGAGAAAAATAGCAGCTCATTTGAACAGTCTGAGGCCCAGGTTTGAGATCAGTGAGGAGCTCCACATCCTAGGGCCTCTGGATCTAATTTCAGCCAGCAAGTTTTAGTTTACAAATAGGTCTCCTGAGTGCTGCCAATGGTATCCCAACTAGATTATCTCTCAGTAACAGTTTAGGAACAACCTGACATTCCAGCTTAAAAGTATAATAAATATATATATATATAAACTTAAAATACATATGGGGAGAAATCAACAGAAGAACCCTAGCAACATGAAAAATCAGAGCAGACTAATTCCCCCAAGAGATTACAAGGCAGATAGATACAGCTGAAAATTCCACCCATAGAGAAATTGTTGAAATGACAGATATAGAATTCAGAATATGAATAGCAAATAAGATGAATGGAATTGAGAGGATGAAAAAAGAAATCCAAAAGAAGTCTAAAAACTGTCTCAAGAATCAGTGAAATTTAAGGCAAAGTCATCAAGGACCTGGACGTAAATAGGAAGGAAATAACAGAGCTTAAGGAATTAAAAGGGGCATTCAAGGAGATTCAAAACATACTCTACTCTATTGTCTTAGTAAGAGTATATTCTGAGAAAGAATTTTAGAAATTGAAAACAGGACTTTTGAACTAACTAATTCAATCATTCAAACAGGCAGAAAAAAGAAGAAAAGCAGAGCTTTCTCTGTGAGGGTTATGGGACTACTCCAAAAGATTGAACATTTGAATCATAGGGATTTCTAAAGAAGAATAAGATCCTAATAGCATATAGGCTCTACTTCAAGGCATCATACTGGAGAATTTTCCAAGCATTGTGAGAGACCCAGAAATCCAGATAGTTTCACAACCCCAGCATGACTCAATTCAAACAAATCATCTCCTAGACACATTATAATTAACTTGGCCATAGTCAAAATGAAAGCAAAAATTTTGCAAGCAACCAGGCATAAGCAACTTCTTACCTGCAAAGAGAAAAGTACCAGGGTGACAGCAGAATTTTTAGCTGAAATTTTCAAGGCAGAAGAGGGTGGACATCTGTCTTTAGCCCTCTTAAACAGAACAATTTTCAGCCCAGGATTCTGCATCTTGCTCAGTAAGAAATCAAATCTTTTACTGACATGCAAACATTCAGGAAATTTGCCACAAAAAGATCAGATCTCTAGGAGATACACAGACCCATTATTCACACTGACAAGCAAAACGAACCACTAGCAAAGTAAAAACACCCAGAAATTAAAGGACAAAGCCTAGCTTCCACAATGGTGCAAGGGATAAATCTATGCAACTGGACCTCCACAAAACAAGATGAATAGAACTTCATCATATTTCTCAGTTCTATTGATAAATGTGAATGGTTTGAATTCCCCACTGAAGAGGTACAGGCTGACTGACTGGATAAAAAAAGCACAAGCCTACTATATACTGTCTTCTGAAAACACATCTAACCTTTAAGGACAAAACAAGACTCAAGGTGAAAGATTGAAAAACAATACTTCAGGCAAATGGAAATCAGAAGAGCACAGGGGTTGCAATCTTATTTTCAATCTTATTTAAATTGGATTTAAACCAACAAAAATAAAGACAAAACTGGGCATCATATACTGGTCAAGAGAACAAAACAACAACAAGACATTTCAATCCTAAATATCTATGCACCCAATTTAAATACTCCCAGATACTTAAAACAAACCCTAACTGATCTGAATAATATGATATTCTTCAACACCATACTAACTGAAGATTTCAACATCCCTTTGACAGAGCTGGAGAGATCCTCGAAGCAGAAACTAAACAAAAAACAAGGAATTAAATGTGATAACTATGGTCAAGGTATCTGTGAAAAATGAGCAAAAGTAATTCAATGGGAAAAGATAGCTTTCTCAATACATGATGTTGGAACAATTGGACATCATATACAAAAAAAAATCTAGACAAAGACTTTACATCCCACGCAATTTAATATTTTCCTACATGTTATTTATTTTATTTATTTTTTTTTTTTGGAGTTTTTGGCTGGGGCTGGGTTTGAACCCACCATCTCTGGCATATGGGGCTGGTGCCCTACTCACTGAGCCATAGGCACCACCCCCCTACATGTTATGATTTCTATTTTGATTCCACTGTGATCTTAGAGAAGACATTGTGTAATTCTAATTTTTTACATTTTAAGTGTATATTATAGTCCATAATGACATTTATCTTGGTGAGTGTTCCATGTGAACCTGAGAAAAATGGGTATTACATTGTTGGCTAAAGTTGTCTAAAGATACCAATTATCTTCACTTGATTGAAGATGTTGTGGAGTTCAACTGTTTTGAACATAATGTGACATACACATTAAAGTTTGCTATGTCTTCTTGGAGTTTTGATTCATTTATGATTTTTTATCCCTGGTAAGTTTCCTTACTCTAAAGTCTGATTGTTCTGAAACTAATCACACTTTCTTTTGATTGATGTTAGAATGGTATGTTTTTAAACATTCCTTTACTTTTAATCTATGTGTATCTTTATATCTCATGTAAGTTCCTTGTAGACAGCATATAGTTAGATCTTGGCATTTCGATCTGCCTAACAATCTTTGTGTTTTAATTGGTGTACCTAAACGATTGATGTTTAAAGTGATTATTAATATAAGTGTTTTCATATCCACCATATGTGTTATGTGTCTTATTTGTTACCTTTTTTCTATGTTTCTATTTTTGTCTTCTGGTCTTTTTTTTATTTTTATTAAACACAATTGTGTACATTAGTGCAATCATGGGGCACAATGTGCTGACTTCACATACAATCTGAAATATTTTCATTGAACTGTTCAACATAGCCTTCATGGCATTTTCCTAATCACTATATGAAGACTCTATTCTGCATTTAGTAAGTTTCACCTGTACCCTTCTAAGGTGCACCGTAGGTGTGATCCCATCAATCACTCTCTCTCCACCTATTCTCCTCCTCCCCTCCCTTGCCCTTTTCCCCATATTTTTGTGCTATATAATTGGGTTTTAACCTTCATATGAAAACTATAATTTAGCTTCGTAGCAGGGCTGAGTACATTGGATACTTTTTCTTCAATTCTTGAGATACTTTGCTAAGAAGAATATGTTCCAGCTCCATCCATGTAAACAAGAAAGAGACAAAGTCTCCATCTTTCTTTAAAGCTGCATAGTATTCCATGGTATACATGTACCACTTGTCTTCTAGTCTTTTTCAACTTTTGTGACTTTTATCCAGTGTTTTATATAATTTCTTTTTTGTGTGTAAATTGATTATAATTTTCTAGTGATTGTCCAAGAGTTTATAATACACATTTACAACTCATCCAATCCCACTTTTAAATAACACTGTATTGCTTCATAGATAGTACAAGTACTTTATAATAACTAAATGTTCTTCATTTTTCTTTCCTAATCCTTGTATCATTGATGCCATTTATTTCATATATACATAAGTATATTTAGATAGATATTATATAGCATATATATAATTGAATAAATTACTGCTATTATTATTTTGAACAAATATATCTGTTTCACCAATTAAGAGTGGAAATTAATCCTTTTGTAACTTCCTTTATTCATTGTCCTATGTTCTCCTTTTCATTATGCGTATCTGAATTTCTGACTTATTATCATATTCCTTCTTTGTGGATAACTTGTTAACCTCCCCAAATTTATAAAATCTACAATCTTAGATAGGAAGATTGAAAGAGAGTACCACAAACTGTAGGTGGGAAGTGGAGCCTCTTTTCAAAACCAAAACCAGCATTTGAGAAAGGGGTAAAGTTACAGGAATCTATGCTGATCACAGTGGCCAAATATACATATTTAGTAAGCTATAAGAATAATCATGAATATTAAAGGTAAAGAAGGCACAACTACATGAGCAATTGCACTCCATTCAGGTTCATATTCAGAAAATGGTGGCCTTAGCATGATCAGATGCTGGAGTTTATGACTCTCTGAGGTCCAAAGGCAATTCAGAGAATATGAAAACTCTCTCAGAACCATGCTATCACCTATGGCTTCTTATCAGAAGGAAATGCTGGTCAGATATAGTGTTGACACTGCAAAATGGGGGAGTCACATTAGGTGGTTGACTGAAATCAATGATAGGGTATTTCCAAAGTCTGGTTCTGTTTAGCCCTTACAGGAGAAAGCTCAATGGCAATTAATCAGGGAGGATGTATAAGAACTTGTGCCAGACCTCCCTTCCTGGGGAGCCAGGAACTCAGTTATAAGCTGAGAGGTTATATAACTCAGTTATAATCAGGGAAGATATATAACAACTTGTGCCAGACCTCTCTTCCTGGGGAGCCAGGAACTCAGTTATAAGCTTTTTTAGGGGGTTCTCTTGGTCAACAGGGGGTCCATGCCTTTGATTTGGGGCTCAGGATTTTATTTTATTTTTATTTCTCAAACATATTTTAACAATTCTTGCAAGGCAGGTTTATTGTCAGCAAATGCTCTCAATATTTGCCTGAAAAAAGTTCTTTTTTTCCCTTTACTTTTGAAACTTAAAGTTGTAAGGTAAAGAATTCTAGGCTGGTGGCTCTTTTCTTTTCCTTTTAACATTGTAATTATATAACATCATAACCTTGCTTGCATGGTTTGTGAGGAGAAGTCACATGTAATTTTTGTCTTTACTTCCCTATAGGTAAATCCTCCAAACACAGCTTCTTTAAAGATTTTTCTTTCTTTATGTTTGATTACATATAATTAGAATATTGAATATCTAGAGGTCTGTTTATTTCTTTGTTTGTATTTACTGCTTGATGATTTTTTAGCTTCCCATATCTATGCTTGATGTTTTTTAGCTTCCTGGATCTATAGTTTGGTGTCTGATGTTGATTTGGGAAAATTCTTAGTCATTATCACTTGAAATATTTCTTCTCTTCCTTTTCTTCTCCATGTATTATTGCCATTGTGCTATGTTACCCATTTGTTGTTATCCCATATGTTCTTGACATTTTATTGATTTTTTTAGTCTTTTTTCTCTATGTTTTCAGTTTTAGAAATTTCTATTGAGATCTTGTCAATCTCAGAGATTCTTTCCTAAGCTGTGTCTAGATTACTAATGAACCAAAGATATTTTTCATTTTTGTTACAGTGTTTTTTATCTCTAGCATTCTTTTTTATTATTCTTTCTTAGAATTTCTGTCTCTCTGTTTCATCTTTTCAAGCTTTGTTTTTGCCTTATAGTAGGCCTTGTAAGTATCAACGTAAAGGTGGACATGATATATGGAATAAAAGGAACAGTAGTAAATAGGTCTTAAGTGATGTGGTACTATGCTAGTCCTAAAAGTAGGTCTCTGTCTATGTCCCTAGTCTATAAATGATACCACAAACAATCTTCAGTCATTTTGGATTTTGAAGTTTTTCACCCCCTTTGGCAAAACAGAATAGTTAAAGAGGCTGCAGTTGCATATTTCCCTTTTCCACTGGAGAAGGCTAAATGAAGCTGATGTTGGGTATTTTCTCTTCCCCCAGATCAGAAGTGTGGATGTCTCTCCATAACTGTGTCTCTTTTGAGTTTTTATTTGTCCCACACTGAGCCTCCAGTAATTCATCAATTAAAATTTAGGTTTTTTGGGCAGCACCTGTGGCTCAAAGGAGTAGAGCGCTGGCCCCATATGGTGAAGGTGGTGGGTTCAAGCCCAGCCCTGGCCAAAAACTGCAAAAAAAAAAAAAAAAAAAAAAAAGAATGAGTAAGCCCAAGACTTTGAGGTTGCTGTGAGCTGTGACACAACAGCACTCTACCAAGGGCAACATAGTGAGACTCTAAAAAAAAAAAAAAAATTAGGTTTTTCTTTTCTAGTATTGGTTCCTAAAGAGGTTTTGGCTTGGTAGTTTTTACTCAAGTAAGTCATGAAGTATCTACCTATGTGTCTTTCCAATTTTCAGGGAAGTAGTTTACTTTGTGACTTCATTTCTCTGATGATAAAAGAAGACTTACTAATTTCTCAGGGTTTTTTTCAGATTTTTTTGTTAGAATGGAGTGGTAACTTCTATGTTCTTCTCTTGGTGGACCAGAGAGAAGATTTCAATAATGGTTATTTTTCTCCACATATCACTTCTTTCTAGAAGAGTCAGGTCTGAGACAACTTTTGTGTTCCTTGGCAATTCTTTCTTAAATTTTTTGGACCCTCACAAATATTTTGTACCCTTATATAATATGGAATGTGAGCTCCACCATACTAGTAACAAAGTAAAGCAAATAGCATATATGAATAGCACATTCATTCCAGTTACTAACCTTCTTCTACCTGAACCTATTTGCACTTGTTTTCCTCATTTATTTGCATATCTTCGTATTCTTATTTTATTTAGGTATCTGCTCAAATACCAGCTTGCCAGAGGGAAAATCCTTGCTAAAAGGATTTCTGAAGCTTTTTTTTTTTTTAATCTTCTTAGCCTATTATATTTTCTTCTATGGCATATGTGGTATGTCTGTTTGTGATATATACATATGCATGTGTATATATATATATATATATATATACACATATAATAGCATTTATATAAACATAAGAATATGTATGATATATCTATTCTCATACACAAAATTATTGACCTCCTATACTAATAATACAATAATAGTAATGTGGTCTTACTGTGAATCTAAACCAGATATTTCCTTTTATCCATATGAGGAAACTGAGGTTTAGAGAAGTCTCTTCCTTAAGTTCATGAAGCTGGTTCATAACCAAACTAGGGTTTCAATTCATGTTAATGTGACTCTCAAACCCATTCTAGCAATACACAGTCTCCATGGTGTGTAGCCCAATAGGCATACCTTCACACTTATACATAAAACATATATGTGAATGTGTGCATACACATATATGTACATATTATCTCAATTGCATACACATATGTACATATTATCTCAATTATATACATTATGGTATATTATCATAGATATACCTATGTATACATCATATTTATATATGACATATATAATGTATATTATGTGCATACTTCTTTATTATATGTCTCTCACTGAAAACTAAGTTGCATTAAGGCTTGTATTTACCTTATTAACTACTATACTTTCAGTACCGAAAGGACTACCACCTGGACCTAGAGTCTGAAGGGTATTATGTATAGATCTTCCAATAATTTTCTAGGTGTTCTCCATAGTTCTTCTAGGACTTTTTATAAATATTAGTTGAGTTAATGATGAAAACATGAATTAATCCATTGATACATGGATTAATTAAATAAAACTTTGTGAGGGAGGGGCAAGATGGCCAACTAGAAGCAGCTTCTGACAGAGGCTCTTGTCCAAAAGAAAAGATAACCTCCAGGAACTGCCCAATTGAGCTAAAGACTGGGAGCCCAGTCAAGAGAGATAGAAGTGATAATTGCAGGTCACCTCTGAGGCAAGCTGTGACTTCAAGAAACCAAGCTTCAGGCAGAAAAACTGAACTAAAGTTTTCTGCCATTCTGAATTTCCAGGACACTCTTCTCCCTTTACCTGCCACACCAGAAGCCTGACCTCTGCTGAAACTGAGGGAGGAGGACTTGAGCAGCGCCCACCCTCCCTATCTGCAGGCCCAGGTGGCCTGCCAGATAAGAGACTCTGGGAACCCATTGAGCCCCCCCCCCAGCCCCCAGGCCAGGGATACCACCAGGACCCCCAAGTGGCTCCAATCCATGCCCCACTGGGCCTCCGGCGCTGCCTGCAGCAGCCAGGAACTCCACTGAGCCTTGGCCCACCACTGGCAGTGGAGTCTGCCAGGTCTCCTGTGCGGTGCAGATTTGTGCCCTGTGCAGCCTCAGCGTGCAGCCTGCCAGGACCTCTGCCCAGTTCCGATCTGTGCGCCAGGCCCACCACCCACCAAGGCCAGGAACTCCACTCCACCACGACCCACCAATTGGCACCCCACTGGGTCTTGACCCACCACCACCACCTTGCTGCACCCATCTGTGACCCACCCAGCCTCAGCCTGCCACCTGCCCGGACCCGCCAGGCCTCAGTTGGCCGCATGGCCTGCTGTGGCCAGGGACTCTGCTGGAACCCCTGTGCTGGACCTTGGCCTGCTGCCCACACTGGCCAAGGACTCTGCCAGGAACCTGCCAGGCCCCCAGTGGCCAGACTGGGCCAGGAATTCCAAGAGCCACACAACCCACCTCCTCCCCTACCCTCTCCCTGTGATGGCCCCGACCATCTGGTCAGGGACTCAGGAGGCTGCGCAACCTGTGCCCTCACTCCAGAGCCCTCATCCTAGCCCAGAGACTGCTGGAGACATGGGCTCCCTTTGCAAAGGCCACCGGGTGCCCCAACCCATGCCCTGCAGCTTGATCTGGGCACGCCACACTCCAGATCTGCTCCCACAGCCAGAACTCCGTGGGTGGGGCATTCCCAGAGGAGCTACACAGGGTCACTCCCTAAAAAGATCCAGCAACAACAGAGTGATCCTGCCAGGGTCTGATTTGGGAGACACACCTCCCCAACTCCGAGGATGGTCATAGGCAACAGTGAAAAATAATCATGAGGCAGAATCAACAGAAAAACTCTGGCAATAAGAATAATCAGAGTAGATCAACACCCCCAAGGAATGACAAGGTAGATACAGCACAAGATCCCTTGCATAAGCAAATGACTGAGATGTCAGAAATTGAATTCAGAGTCTGGATAGCAAATAAGATCAGCAGAATGGAGGAAAAGATGGAATTAGAATTTCAAGCAGTAA
>CAUYON010113677.1:0-11937 GCA_963573935.1 Arctocebus calabarensis
GGTCAGTTTCATGTGAATTTCCTGGGCCTCAATTCCATGAATGGACTGTGTCCATTCATTGATGCATTCATTCACTTTGCCCCAGAGGGGACTGTGTTCGTTCATTGATACATTCATTCACCTTCCAAATAAATAAATAAATTAATTTAAAAAAAATCATTTGTTAAAGGTGAAGATTAGAACAGATTCCCAGGGCTCAGCCAGCCAAACTCTTAGGAATGAGGTCAGTGCCCCGGTGAAACAACCTACTTTTTCACTTCTCCCAGGTAAGTCAACAACTTCCATGCAAAGGAACATCAGACTGGGAAGAATACCTTTGAATGCTCTATCACCTGGGGCTTAGAAAATGGATATCTAAGACATAAGGATGCTAAAGACGCCCCATGTTCTTAGCAAGCATTGGGGCTGTCTGCATTCTAACTAATGACATGCGACTACCCAGCCCGAAATACTGTGCAATGAAAAGTCAGAGGGCACGCAGGAAGGTAAAGCTCCCACTCAGGCCAAGCCACAGCAAAATCTTAAATGAAGAAGAATGTCCCCTTTGAAAACCGACCCCTTTATCTGTTCCACACTGTTTACTAGCATCCATTATTGTTGCTTTAGCACTTTCCCAGGCATCAGACCTACCAGCCTGAATACCCCAAGCAAAAACCGAACCAAACAAAACAAGGCCTCCAGGTTCTAGGCCTCTAGGCCTGGGATATCAACTGGCTAATATGACAGCCATGTGTGCTAATAAGCTATTTCCAAATAAATAAATTATATATGTATATACAGACAGAGAGAGATTCTGAATTCTGCTGTCTTTGCCTCCCTGCCCCCCTTAAATTACGCTCAACTGAAGGTATAAAAAATCTGCAAGTGGAAAGTTTTTGGCACACTACAATTATACACATACCACCTAAACAGTTCCTTATTTATCCATGGAGCAGTTTCTGAGTTGTGTGCTTCTAGCAGTTTAGCCAAGTTTATCCTGAGAAAATAAAATCAGATAGCAGTTTCCTCCTGATTCTGATAGAATACAATAGTACATGTTAGTTATGAAGGAGGGACTTTGTCTATGTCTGACTTTACTTCTAAACTCACCATGTAGTCTTGGCTAAATCACAGCATATATGGGGCTGATCTATCTAACCTCTTCATCCTCTGATGATGTTGGATTAAGCTGGATTATATTTGTAGAGTGTGACCTTCTCCAGGAAAAGGAATCGCCACCCCAAGCACGCCACATACACACACACAACTATTATTCCAGCACTCTCTTACATTTTTAATATGGGTCATTGCCAAGGACACTGAGAATTGTCCTGAGCTTGGAGATTCTACACACCTTTCTTTTTGAGTAAAGGTAACATGAGCCCTTGCTAACACCAAAACAAAAGAGATGTGGTGTAGATGAAAACTGGCACAAGAATGCCATGGAAGTTCCTCTTTCAGTAGTTACACTAGTTTGGCAGCCAGCTGCCTCTCAGTGTAATCGTGTCTGCTTTTCTTAAAGAGCACCTGCTAATTTTTCTCTTCCCATGTAACACACACAAACGAAACTTGGCATTGTCCTCACCAGTTCTTTAAATGCATTCACTATGGGATGCAAGAGGAAGAATGTGAACTTGAGAAAGGAGTGGAGACCATCCTTACCTTCTCCTCTCCTCAGGGCATCTCAGATTCTACACCTGACAGGCAGAACCATGAGGCTCTGGGTCAAGACGGGCCTTTCTCACGGTGGCTCATAAGGGCAACTACTACATCGTTGAAATTTCCAGGCTAGAAGAAAGTGAAGCTCTAATAACTATCCTATCAAGAAGAGGAAATCCTGACAATCCACACCATCTCTGCAGTTAGAAAGCTCAGTGGACATGACCAAGAGCCCTCGGACAGCTTCGGAGAAAGCGACCCTCTGCTTGTACACAGGCTCTGTGCAGAGACTCCCCATTCCACGCCTCACTTTTCCTGCTGCTTGCTGTGGATAAACAGTTTCCAGTTATGGTTCAAAATTCTATTTTCAGGCTCGGTGCCTGTGGCTCAACGGGCTAAGGCGCCAGCCACATACACCTGAGGTGGCAGGTTCGAATCCAGCCCGGGCCTGCTAAACAACAATGACGGCTGCAACCAAAAAATGGCCGGGCGTTGTGGTGGGCACCTGTAGTCCCAGCTACTTGGGAGGCGGAGGCAGGAAACTCGCCTGAGCCCAGGAGTTGGAGGTTGCTGTGAGCTGTGATGTCACGGTACTCTATCTAGGGTGACAGTTTGAGGCTCTGTCTCAAAAAACAACAAAAAAAAAATTCTATTTTCAGCATGTTCTTCCTTAACCCAGCTGCCTCTCAAGTGAAGATTTTTGCTGGGGAAAATGATAATATTCCTCTAGCTTCTAATTAAACACATAGAGTCAAGAGAGATAACCTTCACACACGGGCTGACTCATCATTTGGGTTACCCCTGAGGTCTCTGATTCAATTCCTAGCTCTCCCATCACGCTAAAGCAAACTGGATGGAAAATATTAGAATACAAAATGTGGCAGACCGGCTCTCTACCCACGAACCTCCCTCTGCTCCCAGGAAAGAGATACACAAAGAAATAGAAGGTGACAATTTGATGGATAATAAATGATGCTTCAACATGGGAAAAAACCACCTGGAAATGACATTTGTAGTTGCATTATTTTTTGAAAAGGATAATAATATGATAGAATAAGTATTTTTTCAAAATAGCTTCACCTAAGTGTTGGTTGTTTTTTTATTTAATATTTGGAAACCCCTCCTTCCACGAAAGCACTGGCATTGCTATAATTATCTCTATTCTTGCTACAGTCTCAGCAATTTACTTTAAAATACAGTCCTTCAGCATATACAGTGCAGCACTGTGTATAGGTTAGTTACTAATTTACATTTTAGGGGTATTAGTTAATATTTGGAGTGACTTAAGCAGGAATACACACTTCAGAGGTGATTGATTACTTAGTACTTAATAGATCACATTTTCATTATCATTTAATTTCAAAATATTGTCTAAAATCCACTGAAACTCTTGCTTTAACTCATGGGCTATTTATAAGTGGATAAATATTTGGGGATTTTCTATTTTTTTGTTATTAATTCTAGCTTTATTTCTCTCTGGTCCAAAAACAGATTCTGAATGAATTTAGTTCGATTTGTCGAGAGTTGCTTTATGAGCCAACATACGGTCAATTTTGGTAAATGTCCCAGGTGTACTTGGAAATGAATTGTACTGTGTGACTGCAGAGAGATTCAGATCTTCTGTATCCTTATTGATTTTCTTGCCTGCCTGTTCTGTACATTCTTGAGAGGTGTGTTATTTCTATGATTACAGATTGATTTCTTTCTTCTTTTAATTCTTGCTTTCTACATTTGGAGCTATATTAAATATATACAAATTTACAATTATTATCTATTCCTTGTAGATCAACCCTTTTATTATTACAAAACGACCCCAATGTGTCCTTAATAATGATTCTTGCTTTGCCCTAAAGACCACTTTTTCTGGTATTAATACAACTACATCAGTTTATTGTGATTGGTATTTACAGTGTATATCTTTTTCTATCACTTTATCTTCAACTTCTTTGTGGCCTTAAATTTAAGCAGTTGTCTCATATGAGTAGTATATACTGAGATTTTAGGTTTTCTTTTTTTAGTTCAGTCTGATAATCATCTTTTAATATTCAGTTAATTTCCATTTAATTCAGTTAGTGATACATATTTGGGTTTATAACTAGCAATCTCAGCATTGCTATCTGTTGGCCTGTTTTATGTTCTTTTTCTCTTTCTTCTATTCTTTTATATTAATCAAGTAATTTTAATTTCCCCTTCTACATTTTACTAATCACTCTAGAGATTATATTAGGTATCCTTGACTTACTATAGTCTAGCAAAATTCAAACTTTTAACACTCCCGGACATTGCTAAGACTTTGCAACTCTTGAACTCCATTTATCTTTCTTCCACTTTTTGTATTATTTTGGTCCTACATTTAATGCTACAGACACACATGTATATTTAAGACCACACAAAACCCCATTTTTGTTGTCTTGTATGACCAATACTCATTTATATCTGCCCTTATATTTTCTTAATGTTTTATTCCGAATTTTTCAAACATAAAGGGAGAAAAATTGTACAGTGAATACCCATATACTCCTCATCCAGATTTTATAATGAACATTTTTGTACACTTGCTATATGGAACTCGTCTCTCTATCCAGCCACCAACACATTTTATATTTTTATTTATTTATTTATTTTGAGACAGAGCCTCAAGCTATCACCCTGGGTAGAGTACTGTGGCATCACAGCTCACAGCAACCTCCAACTCTTGGGCTCAAGAGATTCTCCTGCCTCTGACTCCCAAGCACCTGGAACTACAGGCACCTGCCACAATGTCTGGCTATTTTTTGGTTGCAGCTGTCACTGTTGTTTGGCGAGCTGGGGTGGATTCAAACCCGCCAGCTCAGGTGTATGTAGCTGGTGCCTTGGTTTCTTGAGCCACGGGCGCCCAGCCACACATTTTATATTTTTAATGTATTTCAGCTTAACCAAACATTTACCCTTTCTGTCTCTCTTCATTTCTTCCTGCATTTCTGAGATCATTTTCTTTCTCTCTGTAAGTGTCCTTTTTGTACATTTTTTAGTGTTAATCTACTGGTGATGGTTTCTTTCCATTTTTGTCTGTCTTAAGATGTCTTTATTTCACTTCAAATTTTGATGAATATTTTTGTTGAGCTTATAAAATTTTTGGTTACAAGTACTTTCTCTCAACACATTAACATTCCATTGTCTCCTGGCCTCCATTGCTTCTGTTGAGAAGTGAGTTTTCTCTCTGGTTGTGGTTTTCAACAATTTTCCTACATTTTACCTAATTGTGATTTTCTTTGTATATACCCTGATTGGGTAATACAGAGTTGCTTGAACCCACTTTTCAGTGGCATTCATTGCTTTCAGAAAATATTGCTTCCGACATTCTCCTCTTTAGTTGGGTCTTTACCTGGTTTTGGTGTTAGGGTGATGTTTGCTTCATAGAACGTATTGGGAGGATTCCTTCCTCCTCAATGCAACATTTTGATGGAGGAAAACTACATATAAATTTCAAATTTTAAAGTGGATTTGGTGTTCAATACTCTGACTAATGCAAAACCTCACAAATGAGGAAAGAGCAGAATGATCAACTATGGTCACAGTTGGCTGCTTTTAACAGACAGTATAAACATCGATGATTCAATTAAGAACCATTTATTGTACATTTTTATTAATGATTTAAATTGTGATAGAGTCTATGTCCTCACTGTTTATTATTTTGTTAAGGAAAGCAACTGGAATAGCTACAATATGTTAGATATATATGGTAGTATTGTCTTTTTATCTATTTATTTATTTTGTAACCTCACTGGTTTCTATGTCATTCACAGGATTAATGTCTTATCTATCTCCGATTATTCAACATGTACTTCCTTTCAACAGGTACTTTCTGTAGTTTTTCCAGTACTTGAATACAAAGAATACTAGTGAAAGAGAAACTTCCACAGTATGATTTTGAAATTCAAGGGAAGAATAATAATTAAGTAAAAAGGGTCATCAAAGAATAGTCAACATTTATCCAACTATTGCACTATGTATTCTGATATTTTATTTTGCTGTTCAAAACACTATTCTCAATATTTATTATTTTGGCAAGGAAATTTATGCATCAGATAATAAGCTGGACAAAGTAGTATTTATTACCTCTTGGAATTAAGGATTCTTTTATTTTATGATAACTATAATGTGTCAATTTCCATCATAAGTTGACTTAAGAACAATATCCTTTAATAAATCTTTCAATATAATTACTGAATCCAAAAATTTTATGCCACGATAAAAATTCCAAAGACAAGTTTTGAAGGATTTGGCCACAATTTTTAAAAGAATGACTTAATACAGTAACTGCAGAATTTGCAACTAGATTGAGTGAGATTTTAACATGTGATATATTTAGAAATTATATTAAAATATTAAACATTGTTTAATTTACAATAATTTTAAGAACTAAGTATTAGGCTATTAAATTTAAGCAAACTCATTTTGAGAATGTTATAGTACTGCTGATGCATACAATCCTTTATGTCCAATTTTATTTTCACATTCCAATATATTTTCTTGGTTATTTCTTTCGGTTTCCCTTTATCAAAGAAAATGTTATGACTACACTGACAATAAAATTATAATAGACTCAATAGTGATCCATAAGATGATAAAAATCTGTTCTATACATTTTATGTTGAATACTGTGTGTGCCATTTTAACAACTAAATGTTGTATTAGAACATAATGAGAAATAAAGTTTTTTTCAAGTATAAAAAAAATCCATAAAAATAAATATAAGGAAAGTAAAAGAAAATCATTATAATTTTTGTGTTGTCCATTAGAAATGAAAATGTCAACATGCTCTTAGATGATTTAATGGTTTTTATGTAATGATAGGTAATTTCTGTGGTGTCTCACTGTATTTCATCAGCTAGCCTCGATGTAATAATTCTCGTGTGGACTGCCAATACTGCATGTTTTCCTTCATATTATCAGAGAGGTCAGTCTGTCAAGGGCAACTGCAGCTGGAGCCTCCTCAAGGTCTTTACCGAGGACACAAAACGTCTGGGCTAACCCATGTCCTCTCAGAAAAGGTATGTTGACTTCCAAATGTCTGGTTCCTCAGGATGCAACTTTATTTTGAATAGGGTCTTTGTAGATTTCATTAGGTAGGATGAGGCCACATTTGATTAGCATTGCCCTTAATGCAATATAACTAGTATCCTTCTAAAAGGAAGACGGATCAACAAGGAGAGGGCAACCACGTACAGACATGCCCAGTGGAGGCAGAGACCGGCGAGACAGAGCTGTCCAGGAAATCAGCCGTGGTCAGAAGGTGGAAGAGGCAAGGTGGATTCTCCTCATAGGTAACACAGAGGGAGCCTGGCCTGGCGACAACTTGATTTTTGCTTTGGAATTATGAAACAATAGATGTCTTTTGTTTTTACACACCAGGTTAATGGTATCCTGTCATGGCAGTAGCTCTTCAGTGTAACTTTTATATGTATTGGATCTAAACGTAGTGGACTCAACTAGCTTCACACTGAACTTTGTATATCAATAGAGGTAATGCAAGGTTAATTTTCCCACTATTATTAAAGATGAATTCATTTTGAAAAGATACCTATAGAAATGAAGAGGAAAGTGTGAAACCTTCTGAAATTTATTCACAGACTGGATGACAGCAACACATAAGTATACATGGTTTCAACTTACATTTGTGGTTGTTTATTGTGTGTATTTTGAGCATACTTTATTTGAAATATCTCTGATATTTTATACCTGGAATTATTAGCAATATTTTTATAACCTATTTTATAATACATATTTTTTCAACTTAATAAATAGGAATAAATTTTTATGAAATTAAATTTAATGTGAAAGGAATAATTAGCTATAATCTCTCTGCAATACACAACCCATGTGTGTAGTCAGATATAAACAGAAATATGAGATGTCCCTTCTTTACAAAGTTTTCATGCACTATAAATATAATACTTATTGTGAATATCAGCAAACTACCAATACGAGAGGGTACAAAGGCTTTTCAGAAAATTGAATTTTGGTATTTAATATTTTTCTTGTACTCAAAAATTCTTTAAAGGCTATTCAAGAATAGTCTATATGTTGCTACAGTGAGAAGGAGCAATTGGTTTTCATTATTAAAATGAAAAAAGTCGGAATAAACCAGTTATTGAAAATTTAACATATGTAGCACATTAATAAAGGATTTGAATACTGAGTGTGGTTCACAATAATCACTAGGTTTTTAATACAGATGAAGGATACAATTTAAATCAAGGAACCTGTTTTTCTACTTCACTATAACCGTAGTGGGAAAAATGCATAAAGGTATCAGTTCATATTCACAGTCAGAAAAAAATTGGATTTGATTTAGGCTGTGTCAGTTACCAGTTGTGTCTACTTCAGCAATTCATTTAATCTCTAAGAGTCTTAATGAATACATTAATAACAACTTACAAGTTGTTTATGAGAATTATATGAGAAAATATATGTAAAGAATTTTAACACAGTTTCTGACACAAGAATATTCTCATTATCCAGTGAAACCCTGCTACACTCATAAATATATAGAAAAAAATACAATCATCTTACTGAAGTTTCCGGGATAAAAGAGAAAAGTGAAAATATTAACCCCTGGTCTAATTCTTTTCATGAAAACTAGCATAAAGTCAAGAAATGGATTTGTTTATCTTCAAACAAAAGTCAACCTAAGAGAAAATATCACTTGGACTGAATCACTTCCCTAACGTTGGCATTTCATAGAGGACAGGTTAGCTCTGAATGAGGGCCATGGGCAGGTTTCAGAAGAGCAGCATAATCCAGATTACTAGAAAGGAGAGTTCAGTACCACAGTCCACCCGACACACCACAATATACTTCCAAGCATCAAACAAAAATAATTACATTTTTGAAAATTACAAGGGTTCTAACTGACAATGTCTATGATCACTAGAAAATCAATTGTGAGAAAACTATGTGGCAAAATACATGTATATATATTGAAAACTAAAATTATTGATTTATAATGAAGAGAGTGTCATTAAAATTGCTGATTACAAATGAGTGATGACCTACATAAAATTGTTCATTTTCTCTTAATATTCAAAGAAAATTTTAAGAAAGACCATTGAAAATGGATAGCCCTGAAGAATGAGGGGAAGTGAGGGCCAATTACCAGTGAATGAAAACATTCAATGCATTTATGGAGAAAGCAAATCCCCCAGCAAACACAGACGGCCTCCACCGAGGATGTTTATGGAAGATGGAAACCCAGTATAACCAAGTAGGGCAGGAAGCCACAGCATGAGGGTTCGGGATACCATGTAACAGAAAGGAGGCTGCTCAAAAGGTCAGCATTAAAGTGATAAACCTTCAGATATTAAAAAATACGGTGTCTCTATCTATTGTGCTACTCAACGTTTTTTTCAAATATAAATCTTCCAAAGGAAATACACATGTAATATGGAAAATAACTTCTTCTCTTCTTAAAAGAAATGAGAAGAAACATATTAAATCTATGAAACCAGAATTAAATGGGTTTAATTTTACCCTAGCACAATTCAAACTAA
Source organism: Arctocebus calabarensis (assembly GCA_963573935.1). Lineage (NCBI taxonomy): Eukaryota > Metazoa > Chordata > Mammalia > Primates > Lorisidae > Arctocebus > Arctocebus calabarensis. Next base: position 9,171 of record CAUYON010113677.1, read on the forward strand.
CAAGGAAATGTCAACTGGTATAGTCGATATAGAAATAACCACATGAACAGGAAGCACAACTGAGTTCAGAAAACAAACACAGAATGGGCAACATAAAAACCAAAAGAGTAACATAATAGTGAGCAGACGGGGGGAATCACGGCAGAATGGGGTACAGAGCAAGGCGGCTCAGCACTCAAGTCTCAAGCATTCAAGTTTGTCATGGAACTAGAAGACAAAACAAATGGAACAGAAAGAACACAGATGAAAAACTTTGAATGCTTCATAACTTACATAAAATAACCTAAAAAAAAATCATAGAAACTTTCACTGATCCCATGCAAAGGCAAGAAATTATCGCCAGAATATGTCCTTTATGGTTTATGAAGAAAAACTAAAGAATTAAAACTTCTGAAGCGTTCCCTAGCTTTAAACATCTGTCTGGTCTCAAATTAAATTAGTTATATCAACCTAAGTCAAAACAGGATATTTGTGCTAAAGAATAAAGATGTGAAAAATACTTTCTAGGCAAAACTGACATTTACTTTTAATTGTACAAGGTCATTCTTAGGTATGCAAAGTTAAACAAACAAGAAAACGAACAGACCCAAAACCCCTGAAAGAGACGTCTTGCTGAAATTAATGAATGGAATGGTTGAAAGCACAGTAAAGCAAAACATAAATAATAAATATGATAAATAAGTACTTCAACAATAGCTATAAATACATACATTAAAAGCATTAATAATTGAGTATTGCAGTACACGTTGTGTGATTCCTTATGAAAAGAGAATCAACTTAGGATAATTAATAACATACATGAAATGAGGCCATATAACTACTCAAAACAGATCAAAAATAAATTTACACATTAAGGAAGGAAATTTACATAGCATGATTTATTGCAAATATATGGAAGAGCAGCTGATGTATTGATGTTTGCAAAAGAAAGTATAATGGAGAAAACGTGGGCATTTAAACAACAAAGAGCATATCAAAGTTTGGGAAAAAGCAAAAGAATATGTGAAAAGAGATACTTTACCAACCATAAAACATCTAAATTCTGTCTTAAATTTAAATCAGGGGACTTTAAAATTTTTATGTAAAAAAGTCAAATTGTAAATATCTTGAGCTTTAGGGAAGGTAAGTTCTCTGTCTCAGCTACTTAACTCTGCAACTGTTATAGCACTAGGACAATGAAAAAAATATTGAAAACAAATAAGTATGACTGTGTTCCAATAAAATTTTGTTTATAGGCACTAAATTTGAATTTTATATCATTTTACATGACATTAAATCTTGTCCGTTGGATTTTTTTGAATCATATAAAAATGAAAAAGTATTCTGAGCTTGCGGGCTGTATAATAGAACATGGGAGGATTTGGATCACAAAACATAGCTTACCAATCCTTGGACTAACTTGATTAGATTACATTTAATATTGATTGACTACTTTACGTTAATCAAAGAGGTACTGCACATAAAACAATTAATTTTCCAAGCACACTAAATAAATAAACACATCATGATACCTGGAGTCAGTGAGTAAAATAGAAATCTCTTTTAAAGTAGTAACTAAATCCCTGACTTAAATTTCCTTCTGCTTTCCTAGATGGCAGTGTTTTCTTCCTAAAAATTGTTTTACACGAATAATTCTCAGAATTTTCAATTATGCTATAATGTAATCTTAATTTAATGTTAATTAGTGTAATCTAATGCCTCTTAAATATCCCCGGTGCTCTGACTTCTGTAGGGTTTCAAAAAAAGTCACTGAATGCTGTGGCACAGGGCAGAGGGGGCGCCACTATCAGCTGTGTACTATGACTATTCTGATTTCTCCTGCTGAAGTTAGCTCTGAAGTTTCTGCACTAAACCATCCGAAGTCCCCTACTTAATGTCAGAGTCTTGCTGCTGCTGACTTGCTGCATATTTCTGAGCTCCTTTAGATCCACAGCACTTGGTTCTTTCAGGGGGACAAAACCAGCATATTGGTAGTTCAGTTGCTTCATAAATTGAGCACCCCAAAGCATATTGGGTTTATAAGGGCAAAATTACTACAGACAATTTGGTAATTGAAATCAAAAACTCAAAACTGTAAAACATCTTTGGGCCACTTTTAATTTTGAGAATTCAAAATAAATATTTAGTACATGTTTAATATTTTCAACTACAAAACTTTGCAGTAGTAATTATAATAGAAGTTGAATGCATATATTGAAATGTACTTATGCATATTCAAAGTGTTGACAAATCCAAGAAAGATTAAATAAATAGAATAAAACAAATCTTCAACCTCAAAGCGCACCACACTTAAATAATTCTGCATGTACATACACCAGACATCTATGAACAGAAGGTATCTATGATAAATGGGTGGGTACATATAATATAAAAAGAGGGGACTCTACCCCATTCATTTTATCAGATGAAGAAAACCTAGATTACATAGCTAAATAGAGATACTAAAAAAAGAAATCCATGTTAATCCAAAATACTAACTGTGTTCTTGGCCGTGCAGAAGCTTTTTAGTTTCATCAGATCCCAGTAGTATATTTTTGATACTGCTTCCACTGCCTGGGGGGTCCTCCTCATAAAGTGTTTGCCCAGGCCAATTCTTTCAAGAGTTTTCCCTGCACTTTTTTTCTAGTATTTTTATAGTTTCATGTCTTAAATTTAAATCTTTAATCCAGTGAGAGTCTATCTATTTCTGAGGTTTTAACCAAAGATTTTATAGTCATACCTTTAGTACAATTTATCCTAAGGCTGTTCTTTACTTTTATAATCTTCT
>CAUYON010113678.1:0-42817 GCA_963573935.1 Arctocebus calabarensis
TACATTCAAAAAACAGAAAGAGAGCATATCAACAAACTCACAAGCCATCTTATGGAACTGGAAAAAGAAAAATAATCTAAGCCTAAAACCAGCAGAAGAAAAGAAATATCCAAAATTAAATCAGAGATCAATGAAATTGAAAACAAAAGAATCATTCAGAAAGTCAATGAAACAAGGAGTTGGTTTTTTTAAGAAATAAATAAAATAGATAAACCTTTGGCCAGACTAACTAGAAATAGAAAAGCAAAATCTCTAGTAACCTTAATCAGAAATGATAAAGGGGAAATTGGCTCGGCGCCTGTGGCTCAACAGGCTAAGGCACCAGCCACATACACCTGAGCTGGCGGGTTCGAATCCAGCCCGGACCCACCAAACAACAACGACGGCTGCCACCAAAAAATGGCTGGGTGTTGTGGCGGGCACCTGTATTCCCAGCTACGTGGGAGGCAAGAGACTCGCTTGAGCCCAGGAACTGGAGGTTGCTGTGAGCTGTGATGCCACAGCACCCTATCCAGGGTGACAGCTTGAGGCTCTATATAAATAAAAAAAGATAAAGGGGAAATTACAACTGATGCCACAGAGATACAAGAGATCATCTCTGAATACTACCAGAAATTCTATGCCCAGAAATTTGACAATGTGAAGGAAATGGATCAATATTTGGAATCAAACCTTCTCCCTAGACTTAGCCAGGAAGAAATAGAGCTCCTGAACAGACCAATATCAAGCACTGAGATTACAGAAACAATAAAAATATCTTCCAACCAAAAAATGCCCTGTTCTAGACTGCTTCACACCAGAATTCTATCAAACCTTCAAGGAAGAGCTTATTCCCCTACTACGGAAATTATTCCCAAAAATTGCGGAAGAAGGAATCTTCCCCAACATGTTCTACGAAGCAAACATCACCCTGATACCAAAATCAGGAAAAGACCCAACTAAAAAGGAGAATTTCAGACACTCATGAATATAGATGCAAAAAATCTCAACCAAATCCTAGCCAATAGATTACAGCTTATCATTAAAAAAGTCATACATCATGTTCAAGTAGGTTTCATCCCAGGGATGCAAGGCTCATTTAACATATACTAGTCCATAAACATTATCTATCATATTAACAGAAGTAAAAGCAAAGATCATATGATCCTCTCTATAGATACAGAGAAAGCATTCGATAAAATCCCACATTCTTTTCTAATTAGAACACTGAAGAGTATAGGCATACGATGTGGCACATTTCTGAAACTGATTGAAGCTATCTATGACAAACCCACAGCTAATATTTTACTGAATGGAGTTAAACCGAAAGCTTTTCCTCTTAGAAATGGAACCAGACAAAGTTGTCCTTTGTCATTATTACTGTTCAATGTAGTGCTAGAAGTGCTAGTCAATACAATTAGGCAAGACATGGAAATAAAGGGCATTCAAATGGGAGCAGAGGAGGTCAAACTCTCCTTCTTTGCTGATTATATGATCTTATACTTAGAGAAGCCCAAAGACTGAACCACAAGACTCCTAGAAATCATCAAAAAAATAGAGCAATGTCTCAGGACATAAAATCAATGTCCACAAGTCAGTAGCCTTTGTATACAGCAATAACAGTCAATATGAGAGGCTAATTAAGGACACAACTCCCTTCAACATAGCTTGAAAGAAAATGAAATACCTAGGAATATACCTAACAAAGGGGCTGAAGGACCTCTATAAAGAAAATTATGAAATTTTACAAAAGGAATTAGCAGAGGATATTAACAAATAGAAGAACATACCATGCTCATGGCTGGGAAGAATCAACATTGTTAAAAAGTCCATACATCCCAAAGAAATGTACCTATTTAATGCCATCCCTATTAAGATACCAATATTGTGTTTTCAAGATTTGGAAAAAATGATTCTGCATTTTATGAGGAACAAGAATAAACCCCGTATAGCTAAGGCAATTCTTAGCAATAAAAACAAAACTGGAGGCATCACCATACAAGATTTGAGGCTGTACCACAAAGTCATAGTGGTCAAGACTCCATGGTACTGGCACAAAAATAGAGACATAGACATTTGGAATTGAATAGAAAACCGGGAAATGAAACTAAAATTTTACAACCACCTAATCTTCGATAAACCAATCAAGAATATACCTTGGGGGAAAGACTCCCTATTCAATAAATGGTGCTGGGAAAACTGGATATCCACATGTAAAAAACTGAAACTGGACCCTCACCTTTCTCCACTCACAAAAATTGATTCAAGATGGATAAAAGACTTAAATTTAAGGCATGACACAATAAAAATCCTGAAAGAAAGCATAGGAAAAACACTTGAAGATATCAGTCTGGGGAAAGATTTCATAAAGAAGACTGCCATGGCAATTGCAACAATAACAAAAATAATCACATGGGACTTAATAAAACTAAAAAGCTTCTGTATAGCTAAGGCGACAACAACAAAAGCAAATAGACATCCCACAGAATAGGATAGGATATTTGCATACTTTGAATCAGACAAATGCTTGATAAGTAGGATCTATAGAGAACTCAAATTAATCCACATGAAAAAAGCCAACAATCCCATATATCAATGGGCAAGAGACATGAATAGAACCTTCTCTAAAGAAGACAGATGAATGGCTAAGAAACATATGAAAAGATGCTCATTATCCCTAATTGTTAGAGAAATGAAAATTAAAACCACCCTAAGATACCATCTAACCCCACTAAGAGTGGCCCACATCACAAAATCTCAAAACTGCAGATGCTGGCATAGATGTGGAGAGAAGGGACCACTTTTACACTGCTGGTGGGACTGCAAACTGACACAAACTTTTTGCAAGGAAGAACTCTCAAAGAACTCAAGTTAGATCTCCCATTTGATCCTGCAGTCCCATTACTGGGCATCTACCCTGAAGGAAAAAATCCTTTTAGCATAAAGACACTTACACTGGACTGTTTATTGCAGCTCAGTTTATAATTGCCAAAATGTGGAAACAGACTAAATGCCCATGAACCCAGGAATGTATTAACAAGCTGTGGTATATGTACACTATGGAATACTATTCAGCCATTAAAAAAGGTGACTTTACATCCTTTGTATTAACATGGATGGAAGTGGAACACATTATTCTTAGTAAAGCCTCACAAGAATGGAGAAGCATGAATCTCATGTACTCAATTTTGATATGAGGACAATTAATGACATTTAATGACACGGTGGGGGTGGGGGAAGGGAATAGCAGAGAGAGAAAGAATGAGGGAGGGGTGGGGAAAGGAAGAGCAGAGAGAGGTGGTCTTGGTGTGTGCCACAACTTTCGGGGGCAAACACGATTGTAAGAGGGACTTTACCTAACAAATGCAATCAGTGTAACCTGGTATCTTGTACCCTCAATGAATCCCCAGCAATAAAAAAAAAAAAGAAAGAAAATGCCATGCAGGCTATGTTAACCAGTTCCATGAAATATTTCACATAGTATAGAAAACCAGCACATTAAACCCCATGATTGCATTAATGCACACAGCTGTGATTTAATTAAAAAAAAGAAAAAAATTTTTGAAAGATTCCTTTGGGCACATTTATCAGTTCATAAAATATGATTGCTGCATTGCCCTCCTCACCTAATGCCTCTGATGTTTGACACTTATCTGAGGAAAGCAACCTTATATTCTACATTCTCTGTAATTTTACACATCATCTATTTTGTTTCAGCCAGAAAGGACCTAATAAAGATTACGAGATTCTAATACTCAATGCTGTTTGTTTTCAAAAGATATATTTTTCCTTCAACATTCTTGTCTTCAAAGGCTAATGAGATCCGCTGCTCTGTTGGAAGTTAGAGTTAGGCAGGTGGAAAAATCACAACTATTATGCCTAATTGCCACTGAAACCACACTTCTTTAGCAGAAGGGGCAAGCTGGTTTAGTTGACAGAAGTATGTATCTGCTAAAAAGGAAAAATGCAATTAGTGGTTAGCTGAGAAGTGAGAAAGAGAGATTTTGCTTTATAATAACTAGAAAAACAAAAGGATTTGAAAATTATTTAAATTAGCCAAAATGTGATCATGTTCACTGCCCAAGGTCTAGCATAGTCACCAACTGTACTTCTTTTCCAATATGCATTTGAGAAACAACCAAGTTTTGTCTTTGTAATGTTATTAAATATAAATACATTCATTAGTTAAAAGTAGGAAAGCTGAAGCCTTGTCATTAAGAAACTCTAAATGTGAGTTGGGCTCTGCCATGTATAAGCTTTGTGACTTTGTATATGTTAAATCTTCCTAAACCTGTTTTCTTTAAAACAGTATAATAGTAAAATATCTTCTAACAGTTGCTATAAAGTTTAAGTGAGATTATTTTTTAAATCATAGTAAATATTTCATTCATATTTAAACATCTGTTCTTGTCCCAGCACGATGCCTCCTGCCTGTCATCCCAGCACTTTGGGAGGCAGGAGACTCGCTCGATACCAGGAGTTCAAGGCCAGCCTGGGCAACATATTGAAACTGTTGGGTAACACCCAACATATTGAAACTGTTGGGTAACTGTCGGGTAACACCGACTTGTACCCTGCATCAGAGCAAGACCAGGCTCACGCCGAACAGGCTCACGCCTCGGCATGGAAGAGGTAGCCTGTTGAAGCGCCTCCCTAGTAGGAGTCATGCTAAGGAGCTCCAGCAGTGGTAGCAGCAGCAGGCAACAGCTCCAGCAGCTCAGGCTGATACCGCCTGTCACACCCTCGGGGCTGCCATGCCTGAGGGGAGGGACGAGCTGCCTCAGCCCCCAGCTTCCTGCTTTCTGCCTGACAGTGGGAGACACAGTCTCAGCCCCAGATTCTTTCCCTGACAGATGGGGCAGGAGCAGTGGGGCGTGGGAGGAGGCTTACCGCCCTGACCCCAGCTTCTCTCCTTGATGGGGCAGAAGACTTATGAAGAGAGGCTAAGCATGGAGCGTGGGAACCAAGTTATGGATAAGAACTGTTCCCAGTCGGAGCAAATAGTGAGGAGCCCCCATTGACCTTACACTGATTTGGGCCCATTGGGGTCCTTATCATATAATTAGAATTGAAAATTTCAACCCCCACTGGCTCTTCAGGAAGATTCCTGGGGAAGAGGTATGCCTGTTAAGAAGTTTGTTAGAGGTAGGGTCTCTCTCAACCTGCCAGTTACCCCAATCTTGGGGAGGGAAGGTGGAACAATCAGGTAGCTTAGTTAGCCTATGAAAGACGAAGTGCTTTCAGACTTGGGCTCTCTTTTCTACTCAAGGATATGGACTTATCTCACTCTGAGATATATTTTGCTTATGGTTTGTACGGTTTGTTCTGTAATAAATATATGTTGATGGAAACTGCTTTGTGTTTGTTATCACTCCATCATCAGCTAGGCATCTGTGCTCATTTTTGGCTCTGGGAGCCAAGAACCAGAGAACATCAACCATAGACGAATTTAACAAGATGGTGTCTGCCTCTACAAATATTAAATAAATTAGCAGGCCATGGTAGCACTTGCCTGTACTCCCAGCGCCTTAGGAGGGTGAGGCAGAATGGCTTGAGCCTAGGAGTTGGAGGCTGACATGAGCTGTGATCTGGGTACTATATTTCAGCCCAGGGAACAGAGCAAGACCCTGTCTCAGAAAAGAAGAAGGAGAAGGAAAAGGGAAAAGTAATAGGTTCTTAGTAGTTGCAGGATACTAAGTAACTTTTAAAAATTCATCATTTGTAGAATGGATCTAATGATCCATTGGCTCAACTTTATGGCTCAACTTTTATGTAACACGAAAATCAACTGAGTGTATGAATGTGTACACCTTATATATCAGAAAATATTTGGCATGTGCCTGGTATATAGTATTTGTTCAAGGGATGGCTATTCTTTTCTTTGCTGACCTTCCCCCAACCTTTCCCTTCACTGCTTCCCTTTTATTCTTTCCTTCTTACCTTCCCTGTTAAGTTATAGTTAAAATGTTGGAAACGATAATACCTCAATTGCATCTATTCAAAATTTCTCTTCTAACAACTGCTGCCTATTTCCCCTTGGATTTGCTGTACTGGCAATCACAGAGCCTGACAGAGTTAGGATACATAATTCACCAACTTCAAATCTAAAAACTTCAGAGGTGAAAGATGAGCTATTTTACAGGTAAAGCCACAGCTCATTCCTGTTTCCAATCAGAAATCTAATAAAACAGTAAATAAGTGGAACTCCTCCATTCTTTTCCCCTATTAACTTTCAATGTAAAGTGTCACTTTGACTCATAAGACAAAGCAATATTCTGAAGATGAATTTGATCAAACCCTGAAGGCCATCTTGCCAGTAGCATCTGAGAGAAGCAGGTCCCATTTGGCAGGACAATAAGTACACAATCAATGGAGGTAAAAATTAAATAAATTAGCAGGACAAGGTGGCATTTGCCTGCACTCCCAGATACTTAGGAGGTTAAGGAAGAATTGCTTGAGCCTAGGGGTTGGAGGCTGACATGAACTTTGAGAGGAAAACAGCACTGCCTTTTCCTGTGCCTAGGAGAAAACAAGAGTCAAGCAGTGAGTAATTACTTGTCCTTTTCCTAGCTAGAGTCTGAATGGCAATGGCACTTCAGAATTCAAGAGGTGCTACTGAAGTGTCCCTCTCCTTCATGTCCAACTCAACCCCTGTACCTTATATAAAACTTTCTTTGTGTACCCCAGTTTTTTTCCTATCTCTGATTTCTGCAGCATGTTTGGGAAATCTGACTTCATAAAGAACTCATACTCTATTCCCAGTGAGAGAACCCAATTTATCAAACTCCAAGCATTTCTCTTTTTAATTCTCTTTAAAAAATACCCTCCCATAATGCTAGCCACTTGGTGACTACTGAACACTCCTAGATTATTAGCTATTAATCAATATTATAAATAATTGCAGTTCAAAGTCCTAGTGAACTGTACTTGGGAATTCTTTAAGTTGCATGAAAGAATTACATTTCAGATACAATTTAAAGTACTAGGAATTATTATGATTTAAAAGAAAGAAAAAAGGTAATTTATACATCAACTTTTGTTGCAATAAAACTATCAAACATGCTAAAAAAAAAACCAGTGTTTTAAAACAATAAACCTTCTTCTTCTGCTCACAGCATGCTTGGCTCCGGTTTCTACACTGGCTTCACTTTGGCTGTATGAATTTTTTTTATTTTTCATGGACCAATATCCACCTGAGCTACATTCTTCTCACCTTAGATTGCAGGAGAGTAAGGAGAAGACAAAACTTGCATGTATAAGGACTGCCCTTGAATCATGTGAGCAATATATACTTGGCTACAAAATTTATGAGTCTAACATCAGTATCAGTAGAATAGGGAGGTCAAACCTACCAACTGTGGGAGGAACTTCAAAGTGATATGACAGTGAATGTGGGTGTTAAATTTTATAAAACACAGGAAATGAAAAACTGGAAATAAACAGGGACTCTTAAAGATTGCAGAATATTAGGGTCTCAACTAATATCCCCAGCCCCCCCACCCCCCAGAGCAACAAAGATTTCTTAGTCATCTATGGACAGAAGTGTCTTTGGGGTGGGGGCTGGATTCAGGTATAAGGTTGTGAAATCCCAGTGAAACCCAGGACCTATGAAGGCCACTAGGAGAGAGCAGAAGTGTACCATGCCCAGATAGCAGGGTAACCAACCATAGTCTTAGCTCGTACTACCCTGGGCTATGGTCCTTCTAACAGGACCATCATCCAAGGGACCTAGGATTCATGCCTAGTGCTCCAAGTGACAGGCTTACCAACCTTGGTCCCAACTTTATATACTGAAATGTCCCTATAGTAGAACTTTAGCCCATGTAAGCTGTAGAGCTGTAAGCTTTGTTTAAGAGCAAAGACCTACAGGGAGACATGCCTATCTGTTTTCCTACAGCAAGCTTTAAAATCTCAATCCAAAGAAGACCTTGGAATAGCTCTGAAACTCAGTTCCTGACCCTCTTAGTTCCTGTCCCTCTTAGTGTGAGTAGTCCTCCCAGCCTATAGACCTAATGGGTGTCATAGCTGTCCATACCTCTATAGGCAGGTGCACCAAGAAACAGAGAAAGTGGAAAGCTGAAAAAATCTCTGTGATCTTCTTTATTCCAATATTCATTTTATTGAGGTGATCTGGAACTGAACCTGCAATACCTCTGAGAAATGGCAGGCCATGTATATCATATATAACTTTTACATGAATTAAGCATATAAAAATTATGTCTATACTATATAATAGCATGGACATTAAGTGTGCAGTAGCATTATATCCAAAAACAATGCCCATATATTAATTTTAAAATATTTTATCACTAAAAATGTTAATCATCTGAGCCTTTAGTAGGTCATAACCTTTTTCCTTGTGGGAGGTCTTGCTTCATGTTGATGGTTGCTATCTGATCAAGATAGTGGTTGCTTATGGTTGGAATGGCTGCAGCAATCTCTTAAAGTAAGACAACAGTGAAATTCTCCATGGTATTTAACTCTTCCTTTCATGGAAGAATTTTTTTTAGCACGTTTGATAGTGTTTCATTCACAATAGAATTTCTTTTCAAATTGGCATCAATCCTCTCAAAGCCATCTATTGTTTTGTTAACTATGTTTATGTAATATTCTAAAAGTCATTTCAACAATGTTCATAGCATCTTCACCAGGAGTACAGTTCACCTCAAAGAAACACTTTTTTCATCCAATTTCTTTTTCACGCAAGTTTTATCATGAGATTGAAGCAATTCATTTACATATTCAAGCTCCACTTCCAATTCTGTTGCACTTTCTATAACGTCTGCAGTTGCTTTCTTTAGTGAAGTCTTCAGCCCCTTAAAGTCATCCATGAGGGTTGGAATCAACTTTTTCCAAACTCCTGTGAATGTTGATATTTCAACCTTCATCCATAGTCTGGAATGTACTTAATGGTACCTAGAACAATGAGTCTTTTCTAAAAGGTTTTCAATTGACTATGACCAGATCCTTCGGGGAAATAACTACCTATGAACACTATAGTTTATTAAATTTATTTCTTAGATAATAAGACTTAAAATTTAAAACTTGTCCTTGACCCATGGGCTACAGAATGTATGTTATATTAGCAGGAACAAAAATAACATCAACTACATTATTCATCTCTATCAGAACTCTTTGGTAGCTGAGTCTATCATTAATGAACAGTTTTACTTTGAAAGGCATTTTTTTTTCTCTCTGAGCGCTGTGTATCCATAGAAGGCTTGAATAATCAGTAATCTATGCTATAAACAGATTTACTATCATCCAAGCTTTGTGGTCTCCTTACAAATCATAGGTGTAATAGATTTAGCACAATTCTGAAGAATTGTAAGATTTTGGAATGGTAAATGAAAATTAGCTACAACTTAAAGTCACTGGGTACTTTAGACCAAGAGAATCAGCCTGTCCTTTGAAACTTTGAAGACAGGCACTGACTTCTTTCTAGGATTGAAAGTCCTAAATGATATCCTCCAATAGAAGGCTGATTTGTATACATTAAAGTTCTATTATGTAGGTAACCACTTTCATCAATGATCTTAGCTAGATCTTCCGAGTAACTTCTACACCAGCCCTACTGTTTCATCTTGCATTTACATGTAATAAAGACAGCTTCTGTCTTTAAACATCATAAACAAATATTTGCTTATTTACTTTAAACTTTTCCACCTTCCTCACATCTCTCTGCCTTCCAAAAATTGAAGAGAGTTAGGGCCTTCCTATGAATTAGGGCTTTGGGTAAAGGGGATGTTGTAGTCAGTTTGATCTTCTGTCCTGACCACTAAAACTTTCTCCATGTCAGCAGTATGTCTGTTTAGCTTTTTAATGTCTGTATGTTTACTGAAGTAGCACTTTTAATTTTTTTCAAGAACTTTTCCATTGCATGGAAACCTTGACTGTTGGGTGCAAGAGCTTATCTTGGCTTCTGACGTGCCATTCTTACTAACCTTAAGCATTTCTAGCTTTTAATTTAAAGGAAGAGACATGACTCTTCCTTTCACTCAAAAACTTAGCAGCTATTGTAGGATTATTTGTTGGCTTAAAATCAGTTTTTTTGCGTGTCCATGGGCTAGAAAGCCTGAGAAGAGGAAGAAAGAAGAGGATTAGCTAGTTGGTGGAGTGTTAAGAACACACGTAACATTTGTCAGCTAAGTTTGCTGTACTATTTGGGCATGATTGGTGGTGCCTCTAATAATTACAATAATAATAATATCAAAAATCATTGATATAATAGCAGAAGTAATAATGATGAAAATGTTTATAATATTGCAATAACTACAGAAATTTTTACACTGAGACACAAGTACTATCAGAAAAAATAGACTTGTTTGATGCAAAATGCCCACAAACCTTGCATGAAATGCACTATCTGAAAACAGCAATAAAGTGGAACACAATAAAATTAGCTATACTTGCATGCAGAACCCTAAAGACTAATAACTAATAACCAAATTCAATAAAGTAGCTTGATATAAAATCAACATACAAAAATCAGTTTTGTTTCCAAACACTGAATCAGAAACATCTAAAAAAAAATTGTATATACCATTTACAATAACATCAAAAATATAAAATACTTAGGAATAAACTTATCTAATGAGGTGGGAGATCTGCATTCTAAAATCTAGAAAACATTAATAAAAGAAATTGAAAAAGATACAAGTAAGCAGAAAGATAATCTATGTTTATAAATTAGAGAAATTAATATATTACCCAAAGTAATCTACATAGAAATAGAAAAAAAAAATCTAAGTTTTTTATTTAACCATAAAAATCCCAAATAGCCAAATCAATCTTAAAAAAGAACAAAGCTGAAGGCATTACAATACCTGATTTCAAATTACAAGTTTATAGAAATAAAAACAGTATGATAATGGCATGAAAAGAGCAACATAGATCAGTGGAACAGAATAGAGAGCTCCCAGATAAACCCACACATGTATAGTCAACTGATCTTTGACAAGGATGCCAAACATACAAAACAGGAAAAGGACAGTATCTTCAATAAACGGTGCTGGGAAAACTGGATATCCACATGCAAAAGAATGAAATTGGCTGCTTGCATTACATCATATGCAGAAATTAACTTGACACAAATTAAAGACTTAAATGTAAGATGTGAAATCATAAAATTCCTAGTAGTAAACATAGAGAAAAACCTCACTGACATTATTCTTGGCAATGGATTTTTGGACATGAAAATCACGGGCAGTCAAAATAACAACAAAATAAGCAAGACTACATCAAATTAAGAACTTCTGCAATTCAAAGAACACAATCAGAAAACGAAAAGGTAAGCCATGAAATGGGACAATATATTTATAAGCTATATATTTGATAAGGGATTAATATTCAAAATACATAATGAACTCATGTAACTCAATAGCAAAAACACAAATAACCCAATTAAAAAGTGGGGAAAAGACCCCAATAGATATTTTTCCAAGAAAAGACATATAAACAGCTAACTGGCATATAAGAAAACACTCAGCTCTATTAATTACCAAGGAAATTCAATGAAAATCACTATGAGATATACTTCATACCTGTTAGGATGACTATTATAAAAAATACAAGAAATAAGAAGCTTTGATGAGGATATAGATAAAAGAGATCCCTTATACAATGTTGCTGGGAATACAACTTGGTACAGCCATTACAGAAAACAGACGGGAACTTTCTTTAAAAGTTGAACTAATAAAGCACAGTAAAGTCAGTTTGGGAGATATATATATATGTGTGTGTGTGTGTGCGTGTGTGTGTGTGTGTATGTGTGTGTATAAGGGATCTAATATGTATATCAAGGGGATGTCTGCATTCTCATGTTCATTGCAGCATTATCCACAATAGTGAATGAGAAACAACCTAAATGTCCATGTACCATTAATATATCAGGAAATATTTTTGAGCCATCAAAGGAAGAAACTCTTGCATTTGCAAAAATATGGATGAAGCTTATGGACATTATGCTAAGTGAAAAAAGCCAGACACAGAAAGGCAAATGCTGCATGGCTGTAGAATCTAAAACAGTTGAATTCATAGAAACAGAATAGAATGATTATTTTTCTATGACTGAGGAGTAAAGGAAATGGGAGGAGGTTGGTCAAAGGTTATAAATTTTATTTACAAGATGAATAACTTGTGGGAATCTAATGTATAGTATGGTGATCATAGTTAAAAATACTCTTGTTTACTTAATATTTGATAACAGAGCAGAGAAAACAACCAACAAAATCCTTACCACCCTAAATGTACAAATGGTAATTGTGGGTGGTGATATGTGCTATAACCTGATTGTGGTAAATTAATCATTACAAAATGTATACATATATCCAATCATCTTGTGTACCTTGATTAAATAAAATTTTTATCAATTAAATATTTTAACATTTATAAAACAAAACTATCAAGAATAAGAATTACAGTTAAGGACTATGGCGTGGTTTGATATTATATACACACATATACATTTTTTGAAGAATAGAGTTTTTCTATAAATATTTACTCAGTGGTTCTCAACTTCCTGATGCCGTAACCCTTTAATACAATTCTTCATGTTGTGGTGACCCCCAACCATAAAATTATTTTTGTTGCTACTTCATAACTGTAATTTTGCTACTGTTATGAATCATAATGTAAATATCGGATATTCAGGATGTGTTTTCCAATGATCATAGGGGTCACGACCCATAGGCTGAGAACAGCTGAAAATGAATATTCTGCTTAAAAGTATTCTATGCTTCAACTCAAATAAATTTTTCACTTGTTAAAAAATAGAACTGGCCACAAACATTTCATTTTCATAGTAACTAATATTTCAATTTCTTGTAAGCAGTAATCTTGCTGTTGAGTTATTTACAAACATCTCATTTATTTCATACAATACCACCATGTGAATGATTTAATACCTCCGTTAGATAGGTGGGAAACTGAGGCTCACAGAGGGTTAATAATTTGATTAAGGAAAAGAAAAAATGTTGCATTGTGGAATTAGAATTCAAGTTTACATCTATTCAGTTCAAAAAATCATCATGTTTAATTAAATCATATTGATTTTGCATATCAGACAATCAAAAATAACTACCATTTTTTATCACATTATAGCACTTAATAACAGGAACTATTGCTATAACTTTATAGGTATTAATTCTGCAACCACATTTATGCATTATCTAATATTGTTATTCTCCATTTCATAGATGATACCATTGAAGCCCAGAAGGTTTAAACAATTTCTCTAACATCCATATCATCTGCCTCTATTTCCCTGCTAAACTGCTTCGTGATAAGCCATAATACTTCTCATGTTTACATGTAAAATGATGAAAAGGACAAGGGCATCTCATGACACATACTGTATATTCACACCATAATTACTCACATTGAACCCTCCTGCTCACTTTAGAGCTCAGTGCCTTAATGATGTATTCTGAATCTATCCATTTCTATCTTTAATTGCAACCTGCCAGAATCTGCCAGATCATTTCATCACTGAAATTCTACAGGAGCTTTCTAATTGCCCTGATTCCTCTCTTATCCCCTTGCAATATATTTTCCACATAGCAACCTGAGTAAACTTTTCTAAAATGTAAATCTGATCATGTCACTTTCCTACTCAGAAACCCCAGTGGCTTCTGACAGAATTTTAAATAACATTCAAACTCTTTCTTTGGGCCTATACAGCTTCATATGATCTGTCACCTACCTGCCTCTTTGATCACATCAAGAACCACTGTGGTCTTCACTCCCTCAGTGCAGCCTATAGCTTTCTTCATCTTCAAACAACAATCCAGGCTGTTTTCCATCTCAGGGCCTTCACATTGACTTATCTACAAGGCTCATAGTCTAAACAACACTCAACTGAATTCTGTTCTTAGCATTAATGCTATTTGATAATAGCTTGCTTCCTATGCTTATTTTTTGTCTCTTGCATACAATAAAACTCTAGAGGAACAGGACTTGTGTCTGCCTTGATCAGTGCTGTGTACTCCTTCTCATTTTCTTGAAGATTACATATCCATAGTAAGCACCATATTAGTATCTGTTGAGTAGCAAATGAATCTATACATCAATAAGGAAAGCCTGCATGTGACCCGCAACAATTCTGTCTCATTCAATCAATACAAGACAAAAACATTCATTATACTCATATGCAGAGTTTGAGAATAAATGTGGAAAAAGTATTAAATTAACACTACACATGAGCATATACATTTTAAAGTGGTTTGACATGATCAGCAATAATCCCAATTCTATTCTCTTGAGGTGGTACTTCAAAAGCAAAATGTTCAAATGCAAAACCAAAGGTACACATGTGTCAGTGTGTATTTGTCTGTGTGTGTGTGTGTGTAGAAGGGGGAGGAAAGATAAATTTTTTCTTTAGGAAGATATAATGAAAAATTTTCCTTACATTTATTAAATAGTTTTAAAAAACTTACAAGGGAAATATTGAGTACATATGACTTAAAATGTAACTTTACTTTCACTGTATACATGAATGTAAATACTATTTCAATATACAATTTTGCTCTCTTTACAGAAGAATAATTGTTCTATGACAATTGATCAATCAAGATAATATTCACCTTTAATTAAAATTTGGAAGTGATAGGAGATGGGATTTTCAGATCATTCTTCTGTACGTGGCTATCCAATTTTTCCAGCACCATAATTTTTCCAGCACCATTTTTTCTGTTGTCTTCTTTGTCTACGATCGGTAGTTGTAGGAAAATGGCTTTATATTTATGTTCTTTGTTCTGTTCAGTTGGTTTACATGTCTATTTTTGTACCAATACCATGATGTTTTGATTCCTATATTCTCAGAGTATAGTTTGAAATATGATAATGCAATGTCTCCAGATTTGTTCTTTTTGCTTAAAATTGCCTTGGATACTTGTACCCTTTTTTTGGTCCCAAGTGAATCACAGAATTTTTTTTTTCCTAGATCTGTGAAATATGACATTGGTATTTTGGTGGTAATTATACTGAATGTATAAATCTCTTTGGGTAGTTCAGATATTTTAATAATGTTGATTCTACATATCAATGAGTATAATGTTCTCCTATTTGTTTGTATCATCTATGATTCTTTCTTCAGTGTATCTTAGTTCTCCTTGTAGAGATTTTTGACCTTCTTCAGTGTGTTCCTAAGTATTGTATTTTTCACCTTATTCAGTATGTTCCTAAGTATTGTATTTTGATTATAGCTATTGTGAATGGCATTAAATCTTTGATTTGACTCTCAATTGACAGTTAGTGGTATGTAGAAATGCCACTTAATTATGTACACTGTCTTTGTCACCTGAGAGTTTGTTGAATTTGTTAATCAATTCCAGGAGTCTCTTGGTGGAGTTTTTAGGATTTTCTAGATATAAGACCATATCATCAGTGAAAAGTGATAATATGACATCCTCTCTCATGATTTGGATATTGTTTACTTCTTTCTCTTGTCCAATTGGTCTGGCTAGGACTTCCAAAACTACATTGAATAGAAGTGGAGACAATGGTCACCCTTGTCTTGTGCCATTTCCTAGGGAGAATACTTTCAAAATACTGGCCTTGGCAAATAATGGTTACTCACTATCCAATGACAATTATAACAACAAAAAATGAATAAATAAATAAATGGGACTTGATTAAATCCAAAGCTTCTACACAGTAAGGAAATTATCAACAGAATAAATAGATAGTCTATAGAATGGGAGAAAATGCTCCCCAACTACACATCTAATAAAGGGCTAAAATACAAAATCTAGAAAAATTCAAGAAAATTGGCAAAAAAAGAACAAACAACTCCATTAAAAGTGGGCAGAAAACATGAACAAAAGTCTTTCAAGAGAGAAAGGAAGAGAGAAAAATGGCAAAAGAACATTATAAAATGCACAACATCACTAGTTATCTGGGAAGTGCCAATTCAAACCACAGGGAGATATCATCTTATCCCTGTTAAAAAGGCTTTTATTAATAAATCCAAAAACAATAGCTTCTGGCATGGATGCAAAGACAAGGTAATGTTCATTCTGAGACTGCAAATTAGTACAACCTCTATGGAAAACAGTATTGACATTCCTCTAATAACTAAAAGCAGGTCTACCATTCAGTCCAGAGATCCCACTCTTTTGTATCTGCCCAAAGGAAAAGAAGTCATTTCATCAAAAAGACACGTACACTCTAATGGTATTGCAAAACAATTCACAGTTACAAAGATGTGAAATCAACCCAAGTGCCCATCAATTCATGAGTGCATTAAAAAAATGTGGTATGGAATACTACTCAACCATTAACAGAAATGATTTCATGTACCTTGCAGCAATTTGGATGGATTTGAAGATCATTATCCTAAGTGAAGTATTTCAAGAATGAAAAAAAGGAATACATACTCTTTAACAATTTGGAAGTAATTGATGGTCACACATACACACAGAAAAAAGTAAAAATCATTGGAAATGAAGAAGGGGGAGAGGGAGTAGAGGAGGGGTAAAACTACCTAACAGGTACAGCTAACACTAGATGGATGGTGGGCTCACTTACAGCTCTGACTAAAACATTATAAAAGCTACTCCTATAACAAAAACATGTGTGCTCCCTTAATAATGTGAATTTCAAAAAATGAAATTGAAAAGAGATAACCATTTATACATTTTCAATGTGCTCATCACTGAGGGGTGTACTTTAAATCACTCAACATCCAATTATTTGTAAATGCTCACTCTATGCCAAGCAAAGTGAGAAACTTGAAGAAATTAAAAATTTGTGCACAGTAACATAAGAGGAAAGCTTGACCTTTGTAAACCACGTAGCAGCCAGGGTAAGACAAAATTTAACTCAGGTTTGAAATGTGGGTAGAAGTACAAAGAGACAAATGCAGTATTTATAGGAATAGATGCTAAAACCCAGTCAGAGAACTAATATTTCTGTTATATCCAAAAAAGAAATGAATTTAA
Source organism: Arctocebus calabarensis (assembly GCA_963573935.1). Classification (NCBI taxonomy): domain Eukaryota; kingdom Metazoa; phylum Chordata; class Mammalia; order Primates; family Lorisidae; genus Arctocebus; species Arctocebus calabarensis. The sequence goes on from CAUYON010113678.1 coordinate 16,920, forward strand.
CTCAGCCTATAAACCACCTGAGGAACTCCAAATTAGAAAAAAAAGACGTGCGTATGTGCATACGTGTTTGCTTTCTGCAGGAATGTACTTGTGCAACTATCCCCTTATCAGACAATAGCAAGTGGCAAACAGGTCATTCACATCCTACCACATCTTCCCCATTCTCTAGCTCTCTGCCTTTTACATTTAGGTTTGCACAGTGTACACCTCACCTCACAAATTCAAGTTACCTCCTAGAAATAAGCAGATAGACGCACCTATGTGCAAAAGTGGATTTTCAATAAAGGGGGAAAAGAGTAACGTTATTTCTCTCCCCAGCTATAATCAGAAGATCTGACACCAGTCTTAGAAGTGGTCTTTTTTCATAGGCAAAGAATTACTATTACAGTTTTTTTTTGGGGGGGGGTTTCCTCTCTCATATCGATTGCCACCTAATTCACAGTAGGGAAGAAATCATTCCTTATTCAGGAAACGGAAGCAACTTTTGTTCATTTCCTATAATGGCCAATTTAAGCTAGAAATCTTATCTATTTCCTTCTTTGGTTACTTGTTTCACAAGCTCATTATGTTCCTAGATGCCTAATTTATGAAGCCAGTAAGGATATTCAGAGCAATTGTCCATCACATATTTCATATCCTAGGTTTGCCATCCACATCAGAAAGACAATAGTGGATTGATTCCAGTTCTCAGGCATTTTTTTTTTTTTTTTAGACAGAGTCTTACTGTGGCATCACAGCTCATAGCAACCTCTTAACTCTTGGGCTTAAGTGATCCTAACACCCGGCTGTTTTTTGGTTGCAGTTGTCATTGTTGTTTAGCAGGCCCGGGCCGGGCTTGAACCTGCCAGCCTCAGTGTACTTGGTTGGTGCCATAATCACTGAGCTACAGCCCCGAGCCTGTTAGGAAACTTCCAATAGTGTAAAAAATTAGTAGATCGTTGAGCACAACCACTAACCTTAAATTAGAATTCAATAGTTAAAATATGTATACATTTTTAGATATATAGAATAAACCAGACTTATTAAGAAATGTCGTTGAGAACAAAACATAAACATTTAATAAATACTTTACTTTTTATTCAAAAACTGGCATGATTATTCTAATAATGAAATTGTTGTTCACAAATTCACTGGAACTATCTTTATAATACTATATTTGGAGTTATTTAAAAACAAGCCAGACAGAAGTTGAATGGCTTTTAGATTGAATCTTATTTTTGACCCCCATATCTTGGTAACAAGATTAGTATATAAATAACTAGTAGGTATATAAATTAATAGTTGTATCAATTTAATATGTTCTCAGGAAATACATTTCATCTCCTTCCACCAAAAAACAAAAATGAAACAGAAAGAAGATAATGTAAAATCTAAAGAGAATTTCTAAAGGGAAATCTCAGAAGGGATTTATATAATAAGATGATACTAAGAGATTATAAATTGAATGTTTGCTTTAATGGAGTTTATATTTCTTTTAAAATATAAATTCTGCTTTATCTATGGAAAACTGACTCCCATGAATGTATGCACATAGTTTACTTATTTAGATTACTACAGTGCAGACCATTCTGAGGAATCCATTCCTTTTTACCCCTAACATTTCTATAAAGTAATTGAGAAATAGCACAGTTTTGTGTTGACAAGATAACTTTAAGTGAAAAATAATAGGGCATTCTATTTCTAATTAGGAGAAACTTCTTTTAAAAAATTAGTTTAAATTATAGAAGTTTGGAGACATTAGCTAATAAAGCTCAGATATTTCTTTTTAGAAAGTCAGTAGGTTAACATAAAATAAGAAAATTCCTAATCAATAGCTCTTGTCCATGTACTTCCTATGTTTTCCATATTATTGACCTGAAAACACAAAACTTTATGTGGCAGGAACTGTCAACTTTCTACCTAAACACAATTCCATCCTTTGTTACTAGAAAAGGATTTGGCTTTTTCCAGTGTCTCATAGCATTATAGCACAATATATCATATGATATTGTAGCATATCAGGTGAGGTGAACTCTGCCTTATGGTAAATCATAAGTACTCCTGGCCAGTGCATATTAGGAATTTTTGTGTGAGCACCAAGACATAAAAAGAAGGTAGCTGAAGCTCCTACATCTAATTTCCTCCATCATGAAAGAGACAACATCAGGAGAAACCCTCCCTTTCCTTATTACTGCAAATCTAGTTGTGTGTGGAGATTGTCACACAGCTTTACTGCTGTGATGTGGCAATGAGAAGCAAACCAAAAGGATGATAGAGAGGTGCTTCTTAAGAGCCTTAGCATTGTCAACCTATTGAATTAGCCGAATCTGAAAGCTTTGACTTTCAGAAACCTCTTTATGCAAGTTATTAATACCTATTTTTTTAACCCACTTGTAGGCAGGGATTCTGTTACCGCTATACACACACACACACACACACACACACATACACACACACATATATATACATGTATATATATGAATATGAGAAACCCCAAGTAAAATTATTAACTTTTTTTGCTAGATTCACTGTACTGTGATATGCATATGCTACAAAAACCAACAAGGGAACAACCCTAGCCCACAAAGGGCTACGATTTAAGAGCTTCTAGGTCATACTATTGTTAACACATTCATTTGTATTAGCCCTTACTGCAACAATAAAGCTTTTGTTAGAAACAATGTGGAACCATGTTGCTAGCTATGTTGAATAGGATTAATAATTCATACTTTGATAACATTGCATCTCAGAAGAATTTAAAATACCTTTTAAATTTTCAAAGGTAAGATAGTTTTTTATCTCTTCCTCAACCTTATTCCAAAAATCTATTGTAGTACAGTACAGAAGTACACTCGATGTAACAAGTTAAAAATTCATAAAGAATTGTGGCAGGAAGGAAGAAGATTCATGTTGGGGAAGAGTTCTCCATCTCAAAGAAAGTTAATAAATCATGATATTTGGAATAAAGATAGTTAATCATATCAAAAGAAGTATCATTTATATAATAGTAACATGTGGGATAAATGTAATAAAATTTTATCTCAGAATATAACCTAAAGAATAGAAGTCATTGGTACACCTAATCTCCAAGCTCTTATAAGCTACAGTTAGTTGGGACAGGCACAATAAAACATACCAAGTGAAGTTCTCCAAAAGCATATGCTCCATCTTAATTATCTCTTCATAAAAGACTGGGGAAACATACAGCTGACTAAGTAATGGTGGGAGATTCCTATCCAGATAAAAGAATGTTTAGCATTGTAACTTAGCTAATGGAGTTTGCTTACCACTGACAGCTTGATGTTTTTCCATTTTATCTGGCTCAAGATGTTGAGACAGTTCATGTAAGCAAACAGAAGAGGGACAGTAGAAAGGTATCATAACCATGGATAGAAATAAATACCTAAAGCTATCTGGAATTGTCTTTCCTTAGGAATGGGGGAGAGAGAGAGAAGAAATGTATCCCAGGAGATAGGAAAGTTAATATTTGAGAGAAATGGCATTACTCATTGGTAGAGAAAAACAAAACTAACCAGTAAGTAGTTCTAGGATGTTGGTTATACATAAAAAAGTAGAATAAAACTAGACTTAGTTATAAAAAAACACAAATATTAACATCTATAGGTGTTCCTTCAGGCTATAAAGAAAAAGCACTATAGAATATTTCAAATCCACTTGAAGAAATAAAAGGCACCATGTAAACATAAAAGTGGGCATACTTTTTTATTGTTTGCAACTCTTTTTTCTCTTGCATTTTATTGCTTCTATTTCCTACCCTATTTGTATAAACTTGTACAATACTAATAAAAATGCCTACAATCAATACAGTTGTAATTTGTATGCCAAGATGAGTTGGGTGGGGGTGAAGGAGCTATATAAGGACAAAACTGTTGTATGATGTTGACATAAGTTGGTGGTAATTTGAATGACAGTGTTATAAATTAAGATGTTAATTGTAATCCTCCCAGGACAATAACTAAGAAATAGCTAAAAACAAACAAAAAAAGAGTAAAAGAAACCTAAAGTTGTACACTAGACAGCACATATTTAATACTAAAGAAGATAGTAATAATCAAAGAGACAAACTGAAAATACATTAAGGCATACAAAAAACCAACAGTAAAATAGAAGAAGTAAATCCTATCCTACATGTAATTACATTAAATGTAAATTAAACTAAATAAAACACAAATAGGCAGGTGGGTTTAAAGAATGATTTAACTTTTAACTATATACTATGTACTAGAAAACAACTTCAGATTTAAAGTTGCAATTGTTTAAAAGAACAAGGATAAGAGATTTATTAAGCAAACAGTAACCAAAAGAGAGCTAGAGTGGCTTTACTCTTACAAAGTAAATTCTGAGACAAAAAACTAACTAGAGACAAAGAGAGAAAAATAGTCAATTCAGAAATAATATATAATAATCACAAATATATATACCTTTTTACACAGAGAGACAAAATATATGAAGAAACATTTGACAATATTGAAGAAAAGGACAATTCAGCAATGATAAGGACTTTAATGCTGTACTTTCACTAATGTATATAAAAATTTGGCATAGGTTCAACAAAGAAATAGAAGATTTTATCAACACTATAAAACTACTAGAATAGTCACAATCTATGGAACACACTACCCAACAATGTCAATATTCATACAGTCATAAGCACATGTAAAATAGTCTTAAGATGACTATATGTTAGTACATTAAAAAAGCTTAGATAAATTTAAAAGGATTAAAATTATACAGAATATGTTTTCTGACCAAAATAGAATTAAATTAGACATAAGTCCATAAGAAAATTTGGGGAAATATATGGACATTAAATAACACACTCTAGAAAAATAAATTGATCAAATAAAAAAACCACAGTGCTATTAGAAAATATTTTGAGATGAATGAAAACAAATATATGACATAAAAAATTATGGGGTGTAGCTAAAGAAAGGCTTAGAGGCAGTTTATAGCTTTAAATAAATATTTTTTTTTAAAGAAGAGAGATCTCATGTCAAAAACCTAACATTCTATCTATAAAACTTTTTAGTTTATCTTTGTAGAGAAAAAGAAAAATAAATTTAAATCAAGCAAAAAAATAGTAAAGATTTGAATATCAATTAATAAATAAGAACATAAATGAAAATAAAAGATTTTTTGTGAAAAATAATTTTAAAAATCATAACCTTTAGCTAGACTAATAAATAAACACAAAACTCTCAATTATTAAACAGTTGTGGGCTGAATTTATGAAATAAAGTGAACATAAGGAAATAATATGAATAATTATATATCAACAAATTGCATGAAATGAATAACTTTAGAAAGACTCAAACTACTGAAACTGAATCATGGAGAAATCTGAAATCTGAACAGAGTTATAAGATGTAAAGCAATTTAAGTAGTAATAAAAATAAATCTGAAAAAAAAATTGCATAATATAAGCCCATAAGCAGATGGCATCACTTGCAAATTTCACTAAACATTTGAGGAAGAATTAACACCAGCATTTTACAAACTCTAAATGACACTAAAGAATATCATAGATGCTGAAATCTTAAACAAAACAAAACACTATCCGATTTAATTCAACAATACAAAAGAATTTTTTTTTTCTTTGAGGGATTTTTTTTTCTTGAATGCAAGTGTGATTCAATGTACAAAAATCATTTATCATAATAAATTATTTCAATAAAATAAATTTAAACTACATAGTCAGCTCAATAGACGACAAAATATATTTGGTAAAATCCAGCATGCTTTTTGTATGCTCACAATAAAAATCCAGACAAACTGGGAAACACAAGCCAATGTCTTCAATGTGATAAAGGTATCTATCAAACACACACACACACACACAGAGATAAAAATTACACTATCATGTACAAAACCAGAAATCTTATCCCCTCCTTATATAAAAACAAAAACAAATATAAAAACAAGAAAAAATGTTTATTCTTGCCACTCTATTCAATATTGTATTGAAAGATTATAGCCAGTGAAACTAGATAGAAAAGTAAAACAAAGCAAAACAAAATTTTAGAAAACAGGAAGCAAAACTACCTCTATTCAAAACTAAAATCATCTTGTATATAGAAATTACTAAAGAATCTATAACAAAGTATTGGAGCTAAAAAATTATTTAAGAGAGATTGAAGGACACAATATCAAGATAAAAATCAATTGTATTTTTATAGCTTGCATTATACAATTTGAAATGAAATCAAGGAAATAATTTCATTTAAATTGCAACAAAAATAATAAAGTATTTTGAAATAAATTTGACAATAGATACACAAAATATATATACTTGTAACTTCAAAACACCATGAATGAAATTAAAGACGAAATATTAAATGGAAAATGTGTCACATTCATGGACAATTTTGTTTAGGAGGTGTTTAACACATTAATCTATAGATTCGATGTAAATCCATTTAAAATCCCAACTCCAATACCATCTATGCTGTAACAATCAACAGAATTTTTCTTTTTGATAGGTAAAAATAGTATACCATTGTGATATATACCTTGTCTTTATCTGTTTATCTCTTGACAGACACTTAGTTTGATTATAAGTTAACTCCTGTGAACATTGCTGCAGTGAACATATAACTACAGCTATCTCTTCAACACACTGATTGCAAAACTTTGGGGTAAATACCCACAAGTGTGATTGCTGTATGATATGATAATTCTATTGTTAGTTTTTTGTTTGTTTGTTTTATTAAATTATAGCTGTGTACATTAATGCAATCATGGGGTACAATGTGCTAGTCTCACACACAATCCAAAACAGTTTCATCAATCTGGTCAACACAACCTTCATGACATTTCCTTAGTTATTGTGTTAAGACACTTATATTCTACAATTAGTAAGTTTCACCTGTACCCTTCTAAGATGCACCTTAGGTGTGATCCCACCGATTACCCTCCCTCCACCCATCCTCTCCTCTTGCCCCTTTCCCCATATACTTGCACCACAATTGGATTATAGCTTTCATATGAAATCTATAGATTAGTTTCATAGTAGGGCTGAGTACATTGGATACTTTTTCTTCCAATCTTGAGATACTTTTCTAAGAAGAACATGTTCCAGCTCCATCCACGTAAACACGAAAGAGGTAAAGTCTCTGTCTTTCTTTAAGACTGAGTAATATTCCGTGGTGTACATATATCACATTTTATTGATCTATTTGTGGGTCATTGGGCAATTGGGCTTCCTCTATGACTTAGCAATTATGCATTGGGCTGCAATAAACACTCTGATACAAATATCTGTGTTATAATGTGATTTTTGGTCTTCTGGATATATACCTAGTAGAAGAAGCATAGGATCAAATGGCATATCTATTTTTAGATCTCTAAGCATTCCCCACATATCTTTTCAAAAAGAACGTATTAGTTTGCATTCCCATCAGCAGCATAGAAGTGTTCCCTTTTCTCCAGATCCATGTCAACATCTCTGGTTTGGGGATTTTGTGATGTGGGCTAATCTTACTGTGGTTAGATGATATCTCAAAGTAGTTTTGATTTGCATTTCTCTGATGATTAAGAATGATGAGCATTTTTTTCATGTGTCTGTAAGCCATGTACCTATCTTCTTCAGAGAAAATTCTTTTCCGGTCCTTTGCCCACCCTGAGATGGGATCACTTGTTCTTTTCTTGCTGACACATTTGAGTTCTCTGTGGATTCTGGTTATTAAACCTTTGTCAGAGGCATAACCTACAAATATCTTCTCCCATTCTGAGAGCTGTCTGCTTGCTTTACTAACTGTAATCTTGGCTGTGCAGAAGCTTTTTAGTTTGATCAGGTTCCAGTAGTGTATTTTTGATGCTGCTTCAATTGCCCGGGGAGTCCTCCTCATAAAATATTCACCCAGGCTGATTTCTTCAAGAGTTTTCCCTGCACTTTCTTCTAGTATTTTTATAGTTTCATGTCTTAAGTTTAAATCTTTTATCCAGGGAGAGTCTATCTTAGTTAATGGTGAAAGATGTGGGTCCAGTTTCAGTCTTCTACAAGCCGTCTGCCAGTTCACCCAGCACCATTTGTTTAATAGGGAATCTTTTCCCATTGAATGTTTTTAACTGACTTGTCAAAGATCAAAAAACAGTAGGTAGCTGGGCTCATCTCTTGGTTCTCTATTCTGTTCCATACATCTACCTCTCTTTTTTCTTTTTTTGCCAGTACCAAGCTGTTTTGATCACTATCGATTTATAGTACAGTCTCAGGTCTGGTAGCATGATTCCTCCTGCTTTATTTTTATATCTGAGCAATGTCTTGGCTATTCAAGGTTTATTCTGATTGCACATAAAACGACATATTATTTTTTCAAGATCTTTAAAGTATGACAATGGAGCTTTAATAGGCATTGCATTAAAATTGTATATTGCTTTGGGTAGTATGGACATTTTAACAATGTTGATTCTTCCCAGCAATGAGCATGGTATGTTTTTGCATTTGTTAACATTTTCAGCTATTTCTTTTCTTAGAGTCTTATAGTTCTCTTTATAGAGATCTTTCATTAGGTAAACTCCCAAATATTTCATCTTCTTTTACACTACTGTCAATGGAATAGAGTGCTTGACTGTTTTTTCAGCTTGGCTATTGCTGGTATATATAAAGGCTGCAGATTTATGAGTGCTGATTTTGTAACCTGAGACTCTGCTTTATTCTTTGATTACTTCTAGAAGTTTTGCAATAGATTCCCTGGTGTTTTCCAGGTATACAATCATATCATCTGCGAAAAGGGAAAGTTTGGTCTCTTCTGACCCCATATGAATACCTCTGATCACATTTTCTTCCCTAATGGCAATGGCTAAAACTTCCATTACAATGTTAAAGAGCAGTGGAGACAATGGGCAACCTTGCCTGGTTGCTGATCTGAGTGGAAATGATTTCAATTTAACTCCATTCAATACAATATTGGCTGTGGGTTTGCTGTAGATGGCCTCTATCAGTTTAAGAAATGTCCCTTCCATACCAATTTTCTTAAGTTTTCTGATCATGAAGGGATGCTGGATATTATCAAAAGCTTTTTATGCATCAATTGAGAGTATCATATGGTCTTGTTTTTTAATTTGTTTCTGAGCTGAATTATATTCATAGATTTATATATATTGAACCAACCTTGAGACCCTGGGATAAAACCCCCTTGGTCATGGTGTATAATTTGTTTGATATGTTGCTGGATTCTGTTTGTTAGGATCTTGTGGAAAATTTTTGCGTCAGTATTCATTAGTGATTTTGGTCTATAATTTTCTTGTTGGGTCTTTTTTTTTAATTTTTATTAAATCATAATTGTGTGCATTAGTGAAATCATGGGGCACAATGTGCTGACTTTATATACAATCTTAAATATTTTCATCGAACTGTTTAACATAGCCTTCATGGCATTTTCTTAATCACTGTATGTAGACATTGGTACTCTGCATTTAGTAAGTTTCACCTGTACCCTTCTAAGATGCACTGTGTGATCCCACCAATTGTCCTCCCTCCACCAATCCTCCTCCCTCCCCTCCCCTCCCTTGCCCTTTTCCCCATATTCTCGTGCTATATTTGGGTTTTAGCCTTCATATAAAAGCTATAAATGAGCTTCATATTAGGGCTGAGTACATTGGGTACTTTTTCTTCCATTCTTGAGATACTTTGATAAGAAGAATATGTTCCAGCTCCATCCATGTAAAAGTGAAAGAGGTAAAGTCTCCATCTTTCTTTAAGGCTGCCTAATATTCCATGGTATACATGTACCACAATTTATTAATCTATTCATGGGTCAATGGGCACTTGGGCTTTTTCCATGACTTAGCAATTATGTATTGGCCTGCAACAAACATTTTGGTACAGATATCTTTATTATAATGTGATTTTTCGTCTTCTGGATATATTCCTAGTAAAGGAATTATAGGATCGAATGGCAGGTCTATTTTTAGATCTCTAAGTATTCTCCAGACATCCTTCCAAAAGGAATGTATTCATTTGCATTCCCACCAGCAATGTAGAAGTGTTCCCTTTTCTCCACATCCATGCCATCATTTCTGATTTTGGAATTTTTTTTATGTGGGCTAATCTTACTGGAGTTAGAACATATCTCAAAGTAGTTTTGATTTGCATTTTTCTGATGATTAAGGATGGTGAGCATTTTTTTCATGTGTCTGTAGGCTGTGTGCCTGTCTTCTTTAGAGACGTTTGTCTTCAAGTCCTTTTCCCACCCCAAGATGGGATCATTTGTTCTTTTCTTACTGGTTTAGTTATAGCATATTTCTTCAACATGTGGATGTCATTAAAATATTTAATTTCTCCATCATAAATTAAACTCAGTTTAGCTGGATACTAGATCCTGGGTTGAAAATCATTTTATGTTAGGAGATTAAAAGTCGATGACCCTTCTCTTCTAGCTTGAAAGGTTTATCAGAGAGATCTGCAATTATTCTAATATTCTTCCACTTGTAGGTTATAGATTTCTTGCATCTGGTTTCTTTCAAAATTTTCTTCATATTAACTTTAGTGAACCTAATTATGATGTGCCTCGGGGATGTCTTATTCGGGTTGAGTGTGCTTGGGTTCTCAAACTGTATGCTATCTGAATTTCAGAATCTCTTGGCATGTGTGGAAAAATTTGTCTCATAATCTCTTATAGAAGAGACTCTGTGCCTAGTGATACCACTTCATCGTTTACAGGTATCCCTATAAGGTGAATATTGGTTTTCTTCTAGCTATCCCAGAGATATCTGAGAGAATGATTTTGCCTTCCATTTCTCTTCCTCTTTGTAGGTTTGGGAGTGTTCAAAAGCTTTGTCTTCCATGTTAAAAATCCTTTCTTCTGCTTGCTCCATTCTGTTGCTGAGGGATTTTACCGTGTTTCTCAGATCTTTGAGGGCTGCAAATTCTTGTATCAATGTGTCAAAATCTTTGTCATTTGGTCTTTGAATTCCTTGACCTCTTTGAGACAATTTTTGAAATGCATCCTAAATTTCTAAATCCAAATTTTCCTCTATTTTATTAATCTTGTTTGCCATCCAAATTCTGAATTCGATTTCTGACATCTCAGCCATCTGTTTATGCATAGGATCGTCATTTGCGTCTGCCAAATTGTTCCTTGGGGGAGTTGATCTATTCTGGTTGTTCATATGTTTCCAGAACTTACGTCTGATTCCACCCCATGATTATTTTACACTGTTTGGCTGGATGAGTAGATAAGGACAAGTTGGGTTGGGGGTTCTAGGAGTAGTGAATGACCAGTCCTTTGCTTGAAATCTGGGACTGGTGACTGTACCTTTCCCCTAGAGTTTTGCCAAGGACCCATACAGTGCTACTGCTTGAGAAACTGGGGACCTTCTTGGTGTGGTGGGGTTAAGTGGCTCTGTCTTATTTTCAGCTGGTCTCAGTCTTACCCTAGAGAATCAGTTACTCTGGATTGAAGTCTGAGCTGTGGAGAAATACCAGCAGTAAGTGGTATTACTCCCACAGGCAAAAATTGGAGAAGGAAAATCAAACTTTCCTACTGCTACACTCCCTGGGTACCACTTTGGAAAGTCCTTGGGTGATTGGCCCAGTTGCAGAGGTCCCAATCAATTGTCACAGCCAGCACTGGCCTCAAATGGAAAAGTGAAAAGTCTATGGCAACTAGAGAGCAGGGGTCTACTGGAAGGTCTAGTATAACTCACTCCGGTGCTCTTTGAGCTCAGGAGGCCCCCCAGCAAGTAGATTAGTCTGGGAAGGTTGATGCCTCCTTCCCCACCTTGTCCCTCTGTCACACCCAGTCAGTGGTACCTCACTGGGCTGTGATCCAGTTTCCTCCAATGAGCAGATGCTCCAGAGGTTTGTGCCTGCCTGGGTCACAAGGAGGTCTGTGGCTCCTCAACCAGTCTGCCACTCTCCATCACTGTTTGGCAGGGGAGGTGAGGCCTGACAACATGGGTACTTGATAGGGGCTGGGGCAATTCACTCAGTTACAGCCCTATCCCTGATTGATGTTGCTGGTAGAACAGAACAAGTTCGCAGAGTTTGTTTGTTTCCCCTGTGGATCAGATGTTGGGCTGCAAATGGGTATGACTAAGTCTGTGAGTTCCAACCTTTGTCTCAGCTTTCATTCCCTGAGGAACAGGTACATCTGAAGCTGAGTAAAGCAGTCTCCACCCAGCTTTCTCAGCGCATGTATTCTAATCCCTGCGCTCTGCCACAGCTGGTACAACCTCAGGCATACCCTTCACTCCTGGATCCTGTACCTCTGCTATAGGACCGCTCTGCCAGTAGCTACCACCGGAGAAGCTGCCTGAGTTCCCCTGGCTGCCCAGAGAGACTAGAATTGTCACCTGAAAACATCCCCAGAGGTGCAAGCCCCACTGCCATTGTTTCACAGCTGCAGCTGCAGCTCTGTGCTTCAGGGAACTGTCTCTCCAACTCGGCCTCCTCTCGGCTCACTTTCCTCTCACCACTCCCAAGCCAGAAAATCAGCACAGATCAGCAACAGTCCATGCCCTGTCCACAAATCTCAAGAAAATGTCCAAGAATCTGGACTCCATGAGGGACAGGACTCCAGACCTTGGGGTGAAAGTGGAGGGGAGTGCCAGGAGTTCAAACTTGTAGGTAGAGAATATATACAGTTTTATACAATTTTATACCTGGCAGGAGAGTGCCATGGCACCCTAGTAGGGGAAGGAGGTACAGTTTTTAGAGGGTCTCTCCCATGGTGTAGAGTGGGAGGACATCTGAACTCTGCTCGCTTGTTTGTCTGGAGGTATGGAGTATACGTGAGCTGTTCTCATGTGGGAGGGGACTCCTGTCTGCTTGGCGATGTGCTCTGTACCTTTTGTTTGTGTCCTTGGTGTCACAGGTCACCACAGAAGGGTTGATGTGAGTTATTCGACCTTCCCTTTTGGTTCAGATCCAAACCATCAACTTCCTTGCTAAACTTCTGTCCTTTAACTCTCCTTCTGGATGGGAGCCTCTGTGGAAAGCTGGCTACAGACCACCATCTTGCTCCTCCCCCCTTTTTTTGGGTCTTTTTCTGGTTTAGGGATCAAGGTGATGTTTGCTTCATAGAATTTGTTGAGTAGTATTCCTTCTTTTTCTACATTTTGGAAAAGGTTGAGTAATGTAGGTACTAGTTCCTCTTTAAAGGTTTGGTTGAATTCTGACATGAAGTCATCTTTTCCCAGGCTTGTCTTTTTAGGCATATATTGTATAGTTGATGCTATTTCAGAACTTGATATCGTCCTGTTCAACATTTCACTTCATTCTGGCTGAGTTTTGGAAGGTGTCATGCTTCCAAGTTTTGGTCAATTCCCTCCTATTTTCATATTTCTGAGAGCAAAGTTCCTTGTGATATTCATTAAGGATTTTTTGAATTTCTGAGGAGTCTGTTGTTATTTCATCTTTACTATTTCTGATTGACAAAATTAGAGATTTTACTCATTTTGTCCTGGTTAGCTTAGCTAAAGGTTTATTTATTTTTATTGACCTTTTCAAAAAACAATTTATTTTTATTGACTTTTTCAAGTCAACTTTTTGACTTATTGACCTTTTGTATGGTTCTTTTGTTTTCAATTTTATTTAATTCTCCTCTAAATTTGATTTTTTTTTTCTTTAGCTGGGTTTGGGATTAGAATGTTCTTCTTTTTCCAGTTGCTTTAGATGTCCCATTAAGTTGTTAACTTCCTCTCTTTCCATTCTCTTGAGGAAGACTTGCAGTGCTATAAATTTCCCTCTTAGGACTGCCTTTGGAGTATCCCAGAGGTTCTGATAATTCATATCTTCATTGTCATTTTGTTCCAAAAATTAGAAAATTTCTTAATCTCATCTATGGCCCATCTATCATTCAGTATAAGGTTATTTAGCTTCTATGTTTTTGTATGAGTATATAGATTTCTGTGTGAGTTCTACTTTTATTCCACGATGGTCCGAGAAGATGCAAGAATCATTTCTATTCTCTTAAATTTGCTAAGGTTAGATTTGTGACCTAAGATGTGATCTATTTTGGAGTATGTTCCGTGGGCTGATGAGAAGAATGTGTATTCAATTTTGTTAGGATGAAATGTTCTGTAGATGTTTGTTAAATCCAAATGTTGAATGGTTAAGTTTGGATCTAAAATTTCTTTGCTTAGCTTGTTATTGGAGGATCTATCCAACACTGCTAAAGGGGTGTTAAAATCTCTGACTACTATGGAGCTGGAGGAAATCAAGTTGCTCGTGTCTGTTAGAGTTTCTCTTATATATTGAGGCACATTCTGTGTGGGTGCATCTATATTAATAATTGAAATTTCATCATGTTGAGTATTACCTTTAACAAATATGAGGTGTCCATCCTTATGCTTCCTTACTTTGGTGGTTTAAAGATTATTGTATCTGCGAATAAGATTGCAACACCTGCTTTTTTCTGCTTTCCAATTTCCTGGTATAATGATGACCATCCCTTCACCTTAAGTCTACATTTATCTTTTAAGGTAAGATGAGATTCTTGTATTCAACAGATACCTGGCTTGAGTTTTTGTATCTAGTCAGCCAACCTGTGCCTCTTTAGAGGATACTTTAAACCATTCATATTAATTGAGAATATTGAAAGCCTTTCAAAGGTCCCTTGGACATTTTTAATCCTTTTGCCACTGTGCAAATTGGAATTTGATCAAAAGTTTCTGAGTGAGCTTACTTTTGTGGTAGAGAATTACACTGGTCATTATGGAGGATGGGTCTAAGAATATCCTGGAGAAATGATTTAGTGATGGTAAGTTTATTCAACATGTGGATGTCATTAAAGTATTTAATTTCTCCATAATAAATGAAACTCAGTTTAGCTGGACACAAGATCCTGGGTTGAAAGTTATTTTGTTTTAGCAGATTAGAAGTTGAAGACCATCCTCTTCTAGCTTGAAAGGTTTCAGCAGAGAGATCTGCAGTTATTCTAATATTCTTCCCCTTGTAGGTCATGGTTTTCTTATGTCTGGCTGCTTTCAGAATTTTCTCCTTCATATTAACTTCAGTGAACTTATTTATAATGTGCCTGGGGGATGTCTTAAGTCATGCTGGGGTTCTGAAATTGTCTGCTATCTGAATTTCAAAATCTCTCAGTATGTCTGGAAAGTTCTCTTTCATGATCTCATGAAGAAGAGACTCTGTGCCTTGTGTAGACACTTTGTCACTGTTAGGGATCCCTATAAGATGAATATTGGTTTTCTTCAAATTATCCCAGAGCTCTCTAAGAGAATGATCCATTTTTGCCCTCCACTTCTCTTACTCTTTGACAGTTTGGGAGTGTTCAAAAGCTTTGTCTTCGATGTCAGAAATCCTTTCTTCTGCTTGCTCCATTCTGTTACTGAGGGATTCTACTGTATTTCTCAGATCTTTGAGGGCTGCAAATTCTTGTCTCAATGTGTCAAAATCTTTTGTGATTTTGTCTTTGAATTTCTGGAATTATTTAGACATTTTTGAAATGTTCCTTGAATTTCTAATTCCAACTTTTCTTCTATTTTATTGATCTTATTTGCAATCCAAATTCTGAATTCAGTTTCTGACATCTCAGCCATCTGTTTATGAATGGGATTTTCAGTTGTGTCTGCCAAATTGTTCCTTTAGGGGGGGTGATCTACTCTGGTTATTCACGTTACCCTAGGTTTTCTGGTGATTCTGCCCCATTATTATTTTACACCATTTGACTAGATGAGCAGATAAGAAGAAGTTGCGTTGGGGGCTCCAGGAGTAGTGATTGGCCAGTCCATTGCCCAAGAGCTGGGACTGGTATCTGTACCTTTCCCCCTAAAGCTTTGCCAAGGACCTGTACTTTGCTACAGCCTGAGAAACTAAAGACCTTCTTGGTTTGGTAGGGCTAAATGGCTCTATCCTATTTTCATCTGGTCTCTGTCTTACCCTAATGAATCAGTTACTCTGGGTTGAAGGCTCAACTGTGGAGAATTACCAGCAATTAAGTCACCCCACCCACCACAGGCAACAATTGGAAAAGGAAAATCAATCCTTTCCACAACCACATACTCAGGGTACCACTTTGGATAGTCCTCAGGTGGTTGGCCCATTTCAAGAGGTCCAAATCTGTTGTCCCAGTCAGCACTAGTCTCAGGTAGGAGAATTCAAAAGTTCTCTAGCAACTAGATAGGGAGGGCCTGCTGGCAGCTTGAGTTTGCTCTGGTGCTCCATGAGGTTAGAAGGACCCACCCAGAAAATAAGTTAGTCTGGGAAGGTTGATGTCTCCTTCCCCACCTTGCACCCAGTCACTGGTAACCCCTCAGGGCTATGACCTGGTTCTCTACAATGAACAGATGCTCCAAGGGTTTTGTGCCTGCCTGAATCACAGAAAGATATATGTCTCCTCACCACTCTCTGCCACTATCCGGAAAGGGGAGGTGAGGCCTGACAAGCTCAGGTGCTTAATGAGGGCTGGGGTGTTTCACTCAGTTCCAGCCTTACCCCTGAATGATGTTGCTGACAGAACAGAACAATTTCACAGAGTTTGTTTCTGTCCTGGGAATATAGATTCTGTTTGAGTAACTGTGCCACTGCCCAGTCTCGGCAGTAATTCCTGAGTTTCAGGACACAGTCCGTTGGGTCAGCCCTGCCCTGGGAGTCTGCTGTCTCTGTGCTTGCATATTTTAGTCCCTGTGCTCCACCTAGGCTGGTTCTTCCCTGTCTGTGCCACTGCCCAGTCTCAGCTGTAGTTCCTGAGACTCAGGGAAATGGTCCACTGGGTCAGCCCCGCCCTGGGAGTCTGCTATCTCTGCATGTGTGTATTCTAGTCTCTGCACTCCACCCAGGCCAGTATTGCCTCAGGCATACCCTTTACTCACAGGGCCTGTTTCTGTCCCAGATCTGTTCTGCCAGTGGCTGCTGCAGGAGAAGATGCCCAGCCTCCTCTGGTTGCCCAGAGAGACTAGGAGTGTCCTTTCAAAATATCCCCAGCTCTAATGTTTCCACAGCAGCTGCTAGTCTGTGCCCCAGGGCACTGCTGTTCCTGTGCTGTCCTCTTCTCTCTTCCGTGCTGGAGAATCAGCACAATTCATCTTCTAGTAATTTCTTATTGACTTTCAAGCCCCAAAGAGCAATAAGCAATTTCTTTAATCATAATTTTAGCAACTAATAGAACTTCCCTTTAGAGGATACTTTCAAATTTATTTATTTACACTCATCCTTTAGATCATTTGAGTAGTATCTATCTATACCCGTTATACTTACAGTTTTTGCTAATATTAATATGGAAGCATATGACATGTCTCCTCTAAATTCACTCAGATTAGAGTTAATTATCTCAACAAGAGAGTTTATGTTGTAGTTTGGATCAGAATCAAGAAATTATATCATCTTATGAGGTTCTTTCAAAATCTTTTATTATTTTACTATGAATCAAATATTGGTTGGACACCTGAGGTAATTTTATATGTCCTTGAGTTGGGGCCAAGTGGCCCTGACAATCTTATCACAATATCATATAACTCAGTTCACTCCTCTTTCAAATATAATCTTCAGTGTCTGCAATCTCATTGGTAGATTAGTGAGTATGGGATTCTGGGAACATTATGTTTATACAGTAATATATTCAATAATTAATGATTAGCTTTAGCTACATGTTGCCTGCTGTCGTGTCTCAAATTTGACACTACTATATCATAATAGTCAATTTATTCAGGTTTTTCATAAAGACTCAGGTGAAAAAAAAAATTCCAAAGAGAGTTCTGTAGAAAGCACTTGTGAGAAATACTTTGGTAATAAGGGATTGGGAAAGGGATTTAAAATCATTGGCTTTCATTAGTAAGATGCTGGAGAGCATGAAAGCATGTACATCATTGGTTAGCACTCTCCACACCTAGGGCGTAAGTGGCCAGGGGATTACTTCTATAAATAGCTTTGGGAGATGGTAGCTGGGACTCCTCTTTTGGCTCCGCTTCTTGCTCGGAGGACACCTGATCAGCTCCCCTACTAAGACTGCAACTGAGATGCTGCTCCTACTAATACTGACTGTGACTTCTAAGGTGCTTCGGCACCTAAGCCTCAACGAGACCTACCCCTGGTAAGCTGGCGCAGCAGCCAGCGTCTAGATGGTTAAGTGAGCTGGCTGGAGACCTAGCGTTCCAGCTCCAACAAAACCCTGGGTCAAGGCGAAGACACAGCGTAGCAGGTCCAACAAATAGTGATGAGGATGGAATAGTGGACGTGGAATGAAAGAGGAAATACTCAGAGTAGCCTTTGGCAGACGTTGTAATACAAAGTTTATAAGCTAGGAAAGGAACCTTTAACTGCCTTCCCCTATATCTTCACCCATTGTCAGCAGGAAGTAGTTTTGGAGACCGACGCCTCTAATCCCTTACCAACAGTTAAGAGTTCTGTTTGAAAGGGAAGGATTGAGGCAGAAAGAATACCATTAAAGGGGCTGGTGAAGAACAACAGGGGAAGTGAAGTCTCGTAAGAATGGCAATTAGAAAAAAAAAAAGAATGGCAATTAGAAAGAAAAACAGAAAGCTAAGACTCGCAAGTAAAAGAAGCTACTAAAGTAAGAGAGCAAGAGTAAGTGAAACCTTTAGCAATTAAATACCGTGAGTGAAAGAGTAGCATGGAGCATTGGGAATTTTGGAAAGAGTGTTGGAATTTTGAAGAATGAAAGAGAGAATGTAAAAAATTTGTTAAGAATAAGTTTAGTATGAGAAGTTTGAGATAAGAAACATTATATTTAAGAAGTACAAGAGGTATAGGAAGTTTTGAGATAAGAAGTAAAAGAAGTATGAGGAGTTTGAAGTAAGAAGAAGAAGTTTAAAGAGGCAGACAATGTGTAGTTGTGCTCAGGGGTTAGTGCCCTCAAGTGGCTGTGCGCAAGTCCCCGATGGGACTCCAGGGGATAGAGTCCCTATCTGGTTGTGCATGAGTCCCCAAAGGGATGCCAGGGGTCAGAGTCCCCCCTCATTGTAATGGGAAGGAGAGTTCCCATTCATCATAATTCAACTAGCACAAAAAAGAGTCTGACCTTTGTTTACCCCTTACAATTCATATAGCAAAGTGGACACTCCATGAGGAAAGACAGACCTTTGTTTGCCAGTTAACATAATTTACAATAGATAAGATGCAGAAAGTATAAGAGGTTTGAGACATAAGAAGTTTGAGACAAGAAGTAAAAAGTGGGGCGGTGCCTGTGGTTCAGTGAGTAGGGTGCCGGCCCCATTTACCCAGGGTGGCAGGTTCAAACCTGGCCCAGCCAAACTGCAACAACAAAAAAATAGCTGGGTGTTGGGCACCGGCAGTCTCAGCTACTGGGGAGGCCGAGGCAAGAGAATCGTTTAAGCCCAGGAGTGGGAAGTTGCTGTGAGTGGTTTGACTCCACGGCACTCTACCAAGGGCGACAAAGTGAGACTCTATCTCAAAAAAGAAAAAAAAGAAAGAAAGAAGTAAAAAGTGTGGTCGTGTGCAGGGGTTAGACTTCCCATCGTTGTGTATGTCGGAAATTGTAAAGAGCGTGGGGGAGTGCAGACTAAAGGCAGAAGTAGCAAACGGCAGTGAAAGCAGTGCAAGGAAAAAAAGATCTTCAGAAAAAAAAAATGAGAGGGAAATAATTGTGACAATTTCAGGTAGTACAGTTAATGATATCCTAGTTAATATACAAAAGGGGGAATGTGTAGGAGGCAGCTGTGAGAAATACTTTGGCAATAAGGGATTGGGGAAGAGATTTTAACATCGTTGGCTTTCCTTAGCGAGATGCACCAGAGCAGGAAACCTTCATTGGTGAGCAGTCTGGGCGCCTGGGGCTAGGCAGCCACAGGATTAGTTCTATAAATAGATAGCTTCAGGAGAAGTTAGCCGGGGCTCCTCCTTTGGCTCCGCTTCTTGCTCGGAGGACTCCTGATAGGGCTCCCCTACTAAGACTGCTGCTGAGATGCTGGCTACTACTAATACTGACTGTGACTACAGGGTGTTTCAGCACCCAAGACCTGAACAAGACCTACCCGGAATAAGCTGACACAGCGCCCCCCCTCCAGACAGTTGATAGGGCCGGGCTGAAGACCTAGCATCCAGCTCCAAAGAGGCCCTGTATCAGGGCCAGAGACACGACAGTCTCAACAGAGTTCTGCTATCAGAATAAAATGAGAAACAAAAGAAAAGAGATCAATCGAAGACCTAATTCTTCTCTAAAGAGTTAATCAAAGACCTAATTCTTCTCTAAAGGTTAATTGTAGGACAAAATACAAATAGATAGATTATGGATGTTTTTGGTCACTAACTTCAGTCCTTCTCTCTCAGTCACATTGCATTCAAATTAAAAAAAAAATCTAGTCTGCCTTGTCAGTTTTCTAATTTGCTCCATGTTCATAACAAATAATTTCCCACCATCAATATTTTATGAATCTATACATGAATGGCCATACATTCAATTAGTCCCTGAATCTTATAAATCCAGCCACAATAACATTTCTCATGCTTGCTTCTTTATTCCATTCATACATTCTACTTTCTGAATTTAGTTTCTTACACTCCTCAACCTTATTTGTCAGGAGCAGAATATTTGGAGTCACTTACAAATATATTTGCATTCTGCCTCCACAATTACTGGCTGTGTGGCTTTAAGGAAAATGCTTTATCTACTACCATTATTAGAAATCTTCCTAGAACACAGGTTACAGCCCATCACTCTCCTCATCAGAAACTTGATACATTTTAAGGAACAGATTATCCCAATGCTGTATATACTGACGTAAATTAGATGAAACTGTGGAAGCAATACAGTCACTTTGCAAACCTGTTGTAAGCATTCCAACACAGTGAGAAAGAAACCCTGAACAATCATAATGCAAGCCTATCTCACTTAAAAATACAGATGAAATATCATATGCGAGTTTATAACAAGTTAGTTATTTCAGGCATGAAAATATAGATTTATACCAATATATCAAAATATTAAAGTGTCAAAATAAATAAAAATTACATTACATCAAATGATAAGATATCATCAAATGATACCAAATCAAATGTTCACCCTGATTTAGAGAAAATAAAAATACTCCCTAGTATATAAGCCTAATAAAATATTCTTCCCAATCACTGTCCCATGCTTAAGAAAGAAAAGATAAGGACCATGTTATTTTTATTCCCTTCTCTTCTTTTCCTTATTGGCATAAAACCATATTCTCTAAGTTGTATACCCTGTTTCAATACCGCTGTGATTTTGATGAGCTTCAAAAAGCTCTCACTATATGATTTTGAGATCTGAAATTCTCACACTTTAATACTTGCCCTTCTGGATTTCATGTTTAGCTATATGTAAAAAATTATTATATTTCATCCAGAGTAGCTGGAGAAAGGAGCTTTCAATTGTTTCTGTGTGCCTGTGAAAGGAAGCCTTAGATGCCATTTTAAATTAAAAGTTGATATTGATATTTTTATTACACTCCTTTTACAGATAATAAAACTAAGCCTCTGAGAGAATCACTGACTTTTCCAGGAGCAAACAATGAATTAGTATGGATGAAAGTGAAGTTATTCTTCAAATCTAATGTGATATATAATCTGCAAAGAGCTTTTGTGTATTAACATGTTTACATTTTAAAAGAATATATAAACAGCTAGAAAGATAATTTAGGATAAATATAACCAAGGATTGTAAAATAAAAATAATAATGGCATTAATGCTAATGTTTCTAAGTGAACTAAGATGACACAATTGCTAAATTAAACATAAATGCATCTTTTTTTTTCTTTTTCGGTACAAAGAAGATCAAAAAAAACATGACTCTTCAGTTTGGGAGTTAGTAGTGATTATTTTATTTTATTTATATTTCAAGCCTTTTTCAAAGAGAAATTGAAGCCACTGAATGACAAATTTAATTAAAAAACGAGAACACTATTTTGCTTTTGTCTTCTCTGTCAAGCAAAAAGACCACTGTACCGAAATAGCGGTATAAACACTAACACAGGAAGCAGAGTTCTAAGATTATGCTCAAGATTGGTTAGGACATTTTAGGCAATCAACTATTTGTTTGAAATCATTTCAAGTCTCTCAATAGACAAATTTGATGCCAGAATGAAAAACCTAGTGAGCATGATAGTCTGACTCTCCATTGGTGATCAATGAGTTGTTAGTGAGAAAAGAGAGCATTGTCTGTAAAACTGGCAAAAACAATATTGATTTTTCACAATGGGCATGAAAACCAAAGTAACACTGTGGACTCAGTCCCTTAGTATAGAGCCTGGAAAACAATCAAGGACGACTAGGTATAAGCTGTGTTGACCTGAACCCGTATGATCTTGTTAACCCCATTCATTTTCTCAGGAAATACAGTATCTGTAGTTATAGAAAAAACAGGTGATCATAAGTATCAGTAAGGTATTTGATAATATTTCTTACGAGATACTTGTGGCTACAAGGAAGCTAAAGGGGATATGGAACATCAAATTACTGGATCAGAAATCAATTGAATGTCCTTACCTAAATGTGAATAGAATGTGGTCAACTGGCTGGGTGATTTCTAATGGTTGTCTTGGTATTCTAAATAGAGATTATTCTGCCTAATCTATATATATAGCATATTGAAACAATACAGATGTCATTTATCAAAGTTTCAGACAACATACAGACAGTTTAGTATCTAAACTGATATATGAATTGTGTACTGTATTTCAAACAGTGGTTCTCAACATCATGCAATATAACTATGCCAGCCAAGAAAATAAATGACATTTTGTAAGTGCTAAAAATAGAGGTAGAACAGGTACAACTCAGACAGTAGTAATTCTTTTTTGTAGCAAAATTTCATACATGGATGGAAATATTACCAGTTTAAGTTCTTGCATCATAATTAAATCAAATATATAAAAATATATAAATTTTAAATAGTTTATTACATAAGGTACATTATAATTTCTGTTCATTAAAAGCACATTTTAAAAATGAGACAAAGTAGAAAAATAATATGTATCTTTAAGTTTATGAAGAATTATTATCATATAGAAGAAAGGGTATAATGAAGAAGAAAGAACTGACTTCTTCCACAGATTAGTAACAACAAAAAAGGGAGAAGGAGACATCTAATAGTTGGTTTGTAGATTCTGGATTTCTTTTTTTTATTTATTCCTCAAAAACAGCCAATTTTTTCTGAAGAAAGTTTTACAAAAAATTTTATGGTTATATTTTTAAGAGCATATAATGTGAAATTAGCAGCTATGAGCTAGAAGAAGTTCATGTCACTCTTTCATAAGTGAAATATCCACATCTCCCACCTCATCCCAAGACACAGTGGATGGAGGACCCAGGATGGTGGATGGTACCCAGGTTGGTTACCATTGTTTTTTTCCCCTCAATTTGGCACCTCAAGCCTATGAGAAAATTACCGACCCATATGATTCAAATTGAATTTCAGGATAAAAAAGACTTATATTGTTACGAAAAGAAGAGTTAAGTTCAACAATTTACATAGCATTTCCACATTTGCTCTCTCTGTAGTTGTGTGAGACAGGTTGTCATCTTCTGGAATCATAACTGGGTTAGCACCCAAATCACAATTATGTCAACAGATTAGATATATAATTGGGACTACAATTTAATTCATCAAAATACCAGTCACATGTCTTTTCACTTACACATGTGAGAATTGTATAAATGTATTTATATGCTCTCTTTAGTATATTTATAAATTAAATTTTACTATATACAAAAGAAACAGAAGAAATAAAATTGCAAATGAAGTAATTGTAGAAACAATAAAGTTTAAACGTGTTTGCAATATAATTGCTACCTGATATATTTCAAACTGGTTTTCTAGCTTATTTGAACGATGGTGTTCTGAATTGTTGCCTAAATTGCTTTTGTGAGGCTGACACCATTTTTTTTTTTTTTACAAAGTCTGTAATTTTTATGAGCATATGATGGTTGTCAAATGATTATTTCTTTCAGGTGTATGAAATTTTGTTGAAGTTGAAGGTTACTGAGTTCAATAGTGGGTCAATTTCTTGAGTGTTATGATTTCATCATTGCAGATACTAATTCTAAAACAAAGTACATGCACAATGGCTCAAGCTTGTAGTCTCAGTTACTCAGAAAGGTGAGGCAGGAGTCAAGAGTTTGAGATTGCAGTGATGAGAAACCATGATGATGCCTCTGTACTCTAGATTGGGCAACAGAGTGAAACCCTGTCTCAAAACAACAACAAAAAAGAGACACTGCCAATGTGTCATTGATAAATTAAGTAGGAGATTGCTTTGAAATGAATATGATAACTTCCTTAGTATAGTATTTCAGTACTAATTGCTGTGTGCATCTCATTTTAAGGGGAAAAACATTCTAATAAAGTTTATTAAATGTCAGTACAGGTGGGGCTTTAAGATGGCAGCTGAGTAACAGTTTCCTTGCAACTGGGCAGGGTGAGACTGGGGAGAGAAGAATTCAGGAATCTCTGGCTGGCAAGATCTGCCCAGAAACATCCCTTTTGGGACACAGGGAGACAGCATGAGACTTCTGGACCCCCTGAGGAAGGCAAAAGCAGTGGAGAACTGGCAAGTGGTTGCATGTGTTCGTTCAGTCTAATCCTGCCAGCAGTTGTGGCTAGAGCAGCAGTGAGATTGCAAACTGGAAAGGCCTTACCTGTGAGCTGCTTGGGTTTCTTTTGGACTTGGCACTCAGTTGAACTGCCTTGGGAGAACTGGGGCAAGAGTGTGGGGGTCTTTGAGTGTTGTCTGGAGCTCCAGACTGAGCCACCAAGCCAGACGGAGCTACCAGTGTTTGGTTGTGGGCCATGTGGAGCCATCGTAGGAGAACTGCCCTGGCAAGCTCCACCCTCAGGGTCGCAGAACAAGCATCGGGTTGGAGCGAGTAATCTAGTGACTGAACAGCCTAAAGGTGGGGACTGAGATGCCCTGCAGCCTTAGCCCTCAGGGGCATAGGGTGAGACCAGTTTTGCCACACTGGGTAAGTGGATAGCCACTTAAGGAGTGATCCCAGTGACAAGCACTTTCCTGGGAAAGCTTCTGCTTAGCCGAAGTTAGCAATTTAAAGTGCCTTCTAAACAGGCTGAAGAGGATTTAAGCTCTCCACCCTGAGGGGTTTGAGAAATCATTAGAGGCCTCCGGTCTCCACTTTGTTCAGCCGTATCAACACTGTGATTAACATATCATACCCCAGAAGATCACCTCTTGCCCAGACAATATCAGCAAAATATATATACTGCTTTGTTTCTTGGTTTTGTTTTGTTTTGTGGGGTTTTTTTTGTTGTTGTTGTTTGCTTGTTTTTGTTATTGTTGTTTTGTTTTTAATTTCAACATTTTCCTTAAAGATTTTTTCTTTTCTTTTTTTTATTTCTTCATTTTTCTAGTTTAAATATAATTTTCCATTGTTGCTTTTTTCAACAATTAGACTTTAATTTTGCTAGTGTTTCCACCCATAGTAATTGTTTTTTCCCCTAATCTTATCCTGTAAAGTTTTTGGTTTGCTTATTTTGATTTGATTTATTGTATTTTTGTCTTCCCTCTCTACTTGGTGGAGGTGGAGTACCGTGTCCAAACAGTCTGGCAAAGAGCTGCTGACCTAATCACCCAACCATGCACCCCCAGGGGTTGGGGGCTCTTAAGGTTGGGTCAAAGTGCGCTACTGTATACCTATATTGCTCCCGTCCCCCTCTTTCTGTGCCTTTCTACTTTTGGTCAATAGTTGCTTCTACCCACCCCTTCTCCTAACTCCTTTTTCTTTTCTTTTCTTTTCTTTCTTCTCTCTCTCTCTCTCTCTCTCTCTTTCTTTTTTCCCTTCTTGCTCTTCAATTGTTTCATCCTCTGGTCCTGTACCAAAAAGACTCATCAAAACCCTAGTCCAGAAGCATGACAATTTAAAGAGCAGGAGGAAGTAAAAGGAAAATTAGGACAAGGAAACAGATAAAAGAAATCATGAGGAAGAACCAACAGAAAACTCCTTGCATCATGAAAAACAAGTCCAGAGCAACACCCCCCCCCC
>CAUYON010113680.1:0-12504 GCA_963573935.1 Arctocebus calabarensis
CTATCCAGGGTAACAGCTTGAGGCTCTGTCTCAAAAAAAAAAAAAGAAAGGAAAGAAAGAAAGAAAGAAAGAAAGAAAGGAAGGAAGGAAGGAAGGAAGGAAGGAAGGAAGGAAGGAAGGAAGGAAGGAAGGAAGGAAGGAGAGAGAGAGAGAGAGAGAAAGGAAAGAAAGAAAGAAAGAAAGAAAGAAAGAAAGAAAGAAAGAAAGAAAGAAAGAAAGAAAGAAAGAAAGAAAGAAAGAAAGAAAGAAAGAAAGAAAGAAAGAAAAAAGACTGGTAAGACTGGTGAGATGTGAACTCCTGAGAAGAATTTGGCAGCCAGAGTGGGGTGAGGTCTGGTGCAGCACCACTAGGGTTAGGTGGTGGGAGAGACACTCAGTTAGAAAAGGTCCTGGATAGGAAGCAGCCATTTTTTTAAAAATTTGGGAGATGGCGGTGGCCATGGGCAACTTTCTATGTGGGCCAGGTGCAGCGATTTGAGTCTCACCTGCAGGCAGTTGTCCTACACTCAAAACAGGCCCAGGATACTCTGCACTGTTGTAGGTAGAATTTATGAAACCTGCCTGTGAAGATTTTTTGAGATCTGTGGAAACAACAGTTTGGCAGTGTCTAAGCTCCAAGCAGGTAACCAGGCAACCACTGAGAACAATCTAAACTGGAATCAGGTATAAGGCTGGGAACCACTCATGTTGCCACCTGGTGCCCAGATAGCATATTGCAACATAAATATGTTCCTCTTAAAATTGATCACCATGGCATACATATAGTTGTATGTATGTAAGAATATATATATTTCTTTTCTTGTTGTTGTTGATGGTGGTGGTGCCTTTTGTTTCTTTGCTAATTTTTTGGCCTATTTTTGTGGGTTTTTTTACTTTTTTCTTTCTTGTAGGAGTTATTGTTACTTT
The DNA here is from genome assembly GCA_963573935.1 of Arctocebus calabarensis. Taxonomy (NCBI): domain Eukaryota; kingdom Metazoa; phylum Chordata; class Mammalia; order Primates; family Lorisidae; genus Arctocebus; species Arctocebus calabarensis. Next base: position 907 of record CAUYON010113680.1, read on the forward strand.
ATTTAAATTATTATTGATATTAATATTTTTTTCTCTTCTTCCCTTCTTAAGGTTGCTGCGAGTGCTTATATCAGACTATTTGAGGTTTTTCTCCTTTTTTGTTTGTTTGTTTTTGATTGTTTGTGTGTTTGTTTGTTTATGTGTCTGGTTGCTTTTTTGTTTCCATGTGTCTTGTGTTTTGCTAAATCCTTGGGTTGGCTATTTTCCCTAACTCCAATTTTTACATTCAACAAGACAAAGGGGGATGGGAGACAATGGGCGACTGGAGTCAGCTTTCAACAAAAGCTCCTATCCAGAGACTTAGGTTACGGCTGGAAAGAACCCAACAAAGCTGAAGAGTGGGATCTGCACTGAGAGAAGAGATTGATAATTTCAGGTCTTCTCTGTTGAGGCAAGCTGCAACTCCAAGGAAACAAATTTCAGGTTCAAAACCCATCCCAAAGAAGATGCATGTCTGTCCCCTCCCCCAAGATAGTTGCTTGCTTGCAGTGGGATCTCTACTAGTGAGCAGTGAACTGAGGTTCTCTTTTCTCACCTCATGGGAACAAGTTGCTGGAAGCTGGAACTCCTTCTCCAGAGAGTCCCTGATGTGAGCCTGGGCATTCTCTTGTCTGGCAGGAAGGTTGAACAAATATTTTCCACACCACTTTGAACTTCCAGTCCACCCTTCTCCCTTTGTCTGGCAGTGTAGAAGGCCAACACCTGCAGAGACCAGAGTGTCTGCAGTTCTTTGTTAGGACTGGGCATTGCATGAAGTGTGGCAGAACAGCTATGCTGTATCTGTGAGTCCGGTAACAGTACAGAATGGCCTGGGGGAAAGGTGTCTGGCCTGGCTCTGAGAAATTGCAACTCTGCAGCAGGCAGAGGGCTGGGTCTCCACATGAAGGTTGGAGACTCAGGAATTGCTGAGGCACGGGAACTCAAGTGGAGATACTTCCCTCCCAAAATCAGTGTTTATAGAGCAATTCCACCGGGGTCAAATTGAACTCAAACGTATTAGCAAGAATAGAACCAGTAATCCCATCACAGGGTGGGCAAAGGACTTGAAGAGAAACTTCTCTAAAGAAGATAGGCACACATCCCACAGACACAGGAAAAAATGATCACCATCCTTAACCATCAGAGAAATGCAAATCAAAACTACTTTCAGATAGTACCTAACTCCAGTAAGATTAGCCCACATAACAAAATCCCCAAACCAGAGATGTTGGTGTGGATGTGGAGTAAGGGAAAACTTCTACACTGCTGGTGGGAATGCACACTAATATTTTCCTTTTGGAAGGATGTTTGGAGAATACTTAGAGATCTAAAAATAGACCTGCCATTCTATCCTAGAACTCCTCCACTAGATATATATCCTGAAGACCAAAAATCACATTATTACAAAGACATCTGTACCAGAGTATTTATTGTAGCCCAATTCTTAATTGCTAGGTCATGGAAGAAGCCCAAGTGCCCACCAATCCACAAATGGCTTAATAAATTGTGGTACAGGTATACCATAGAATATTATTCATTCTTAATGAAACATGGAGACTTTACCTCTTTCATGTTTACATGGATGGAGCTGGACTATATTCATCTTAACAAAGTATCTCAAGAATGGAAGAAAAAGTATCCAATATACTTAGCTCTACTATGAAGCTAATTTATAGCTTTCATATGAAGGCTATAAGCCAACTATAGCACAAGAATGTGTGGAAATGGGCAAGGCAAGGGAGGGAAGGGGGGGATTTCAGTTGGAGGGAGGATAATTGGTGGGATCACACCTACAGTGCATCTGAGAAGGGTACAGATGAAATCACTAAATGCAGAATACACATGTCTTCATATAATAACTAAGAAAATGCCATGAAGGCTATGTTAAACTATTTGATGAAAATATTTCAGATTGTATATTGCACATTGTACCCCTTGGTTGCAGTAATGTACACAGCTATGATTTAATTAATAAAATAAATAAATATATAAATAAATAAATAAATCTGGGGCTTTAATGTTGGGTACATAAATATTTAGGATTGAAATGTTCTCCTGTATTGTTCCCTTGACCAGTAGTCTGTGTCCATCCTTGTCTTTCATTACTTTTAGCTTGACAGACCATTGTGTCTGTGAAAAGGATTACTATTCCCACTTTCTAGTGGTTTCCATTTACCCAAAGTATCATTTTCTAGCCCTTCACCTTAAGTCTAGATTGATCTTTGTGGGTTGGATGTGTTTCCTAAAGGCAATAAATACTGGTGTGCATTTTTTTAACTAGTTAGTCAGACTTTGCTTCTTCAGTGGGGAATTCAGGTTCTTCAAAGTTATTGAGAGAATTGATATGTAGAGAGGAATTATTTTTATCCTGTTTTGTGGAGGTCTACCTACTTGTTTTATTCCTTGTTTTATTGTTTAGGAAATTTTAGAAGCTAGGATTTGCCCATTAGCTTATGGGTTTTTGTTTTTAACTTTAATTTAACTAGGAAGTCACCTACTGTGGTGCGTGGTATGTAGGACAGGATGTGTCTGAGTCTTTGTATTTCCTGTGGAGCTGCTATTGTAGTGGCAAATTTTCTCAATGATTCCTTGTCAGTGAGTGATATGATTTCTCCATCAAATATGAACCTTAGTTTGGCAGAATATAAAATCTTATCCTCGATATTGTTTTGTTTGAGTATATTGAAAGTGGGAGCCCAATGTCTTTCAGTTTGTAAAGTTTCAAGTGGAGCATCGGCTGAAGCCCTGATTTATTTGGCTTTATAGGTCAGTTGATACTTTCTTTTGGCAGCTTGTAAGATTTTATCTGTCATATTGACCTTGGCCAAGTTCACTACACTGTGTCTAGGAGATGTTCTTTTTGCATTGAAATGAACTGAGATTTGATATATCTAAAAAGGAGTATTTTTGAATCTTTTGACATGCTTGAGAAATGTTCATGTATGATATCCTCCAGTAGGCCATCCATGTGTTTAGAGTCCTCTTTATCCAGAGATAAATATTATCCAGAGATATTTATAATTCATATCTTTGTGCACTTTATGAAGTCTAATAATTCTCTAAGGGATTGTTCTGCTTTGCTCTCTTCTTTTCTTCCTGTAAATGATTGAGTTATCTCAAGACTTTGTTTCAAGGTCTGAGATTATTTCTTCTTCATTTTTTTTTTTTGAGACAGAGTCTGACTCTATTGTCCTGGGTAGAGTGCCCTGGCATCACAGCTCACAGTAACCTCAAACCCTTGGGCTTAAGCGATTGTCTTGCCTCAGCCTCCGAAGTAGCTGGGAATACAGGTGCCCACCACAACGCCTGGCTATTTTTTTTTTCTTTTGGTTGTAGTTGTCATTGTTGTTTGGCAAGCCCGGCCTGGATTTGAACCTACCGGCTCTGTTGTATGTGGCTGGCCCCCTGACTGCTTGAGCTGCAGGAGCCAAGACTCTTCTTCATTGTTTTATCTGTTATTGAAACTTTCTATCACATTTTGAATTTCCCTGAATGGTTCCTTCAATTCTTTTATTAATTTAATTTTATCTTTTTATTAAATCATAGCTATGATTATCTCAAGAATGGCTCCTTCAATTCATTAAGCTTTATTATAGCCTTTCTAATTATGTCATGTCTTTCATTCATTTCTTGGATCAATTTCTGGATTTCCTTTTGGTTGTTTCCCAATTTCCCTTCAATTATCTTCATTGTTTTATCCATATATACTCTATATTCCTTTTCTGTAATTTCTCAATTTTGTTATAGGTGGAATTAACTATGGTATATGTATTGTTACCCCTTGGGGAGTTGATCTGCTTTTATTAATTTATTTTGCCAGAATTTTCCTACTGGTTCCTCCTCATGCATTGTTTCTTCTTTATTGTATTCCCCTACTTACTTCTCTCATTTCCTTCTTACCTTAATCCTCCTCATATATGTTTTTTGGTGTTAAAATGACCTATTTGGTACAAGGACAAAAGGATGAAGAAAGAAAAGAAAATAGCAGAGGACAGAAAAGAAAAAGAAAAAAACTAATGAATAATCATATTAGGTTGGGCATGGTGGTCCACTGCAGCAATTCTAGCACAGTAGGAGACCAGGGTGCAGGAACTAGACAAGACAAGGAGTTTGAGTAAAACACAAGCAATAGCAAGACCCTTCTTGCAGTTCCAGCCACCAAGAGGCCAATTCGGGATGTTTCCCAAAACCTGGGGGTTTGAAGCTGCCATGAGCCCAGCTGATGCCATCGCACTCCAACCCAGGCTTCACAGTGAGAACCTCCAAAAAGGAAAGGAAAATAAAGAAATAAATAAAAAGGTAAAAATTGAAACTGAAAATAAAAATACATATCTCTGTGTGTGTGTGTGTATATATATATATGTATGATGTGTGTGATATTTTCTCTTTGGTGCTCTGCAGGAGGTAATGAAAGGAAATAAGGAAATTAAAATCAGAAACTGAAACAAAAAACAAAATCCAAGGCAAAAATAGAAACTAAAATACAATACCTAACAAAATCATGCAAAAATGTATTTTATTTATTTATTTTAAAGACAGAGCCTCACTTTGTCACCCTCAGTACAGTGCCGTGGTGTCATAGCTCACAGCAACTTCTAGCTCTTGGGCTTAGGTGATTCTCTTGACTCAGACTCCAGAGGCAAAAACATTTTAATTGCGATTTTTTTGGTCTTGATTGTCTAGAGGAGATATGTGTGAAAGAAGAGATAAAAATTAAAAGCAAAAAAAGAAAAAACAAAGAAAAACAGAAAATTGATCTAAAAAATAAATTAAACATAGTGAATGAACATGAGCTGGCACTCTAGTGTTGTGCCCAGGTCAAGGGATCCCCCACATAAATCACTGAGAGACTAAATCCGATGCAAAAACAAGAGGTCTGTTTACAAACCTGGGCTGGGGGCCTTTCACACCTGGCACAGCAGGAAAACAGAGAAGCCTGGGACCTCAAAAAGGAGGGGGTTCTTATGGATACAGAAAGGAAAAAGGGAGGGACTGTGGGGTTAGCTGATAGAAGTCTAGGGGACTGAGTAATACTTGTCCTTGGCTGGTCTGGGAAGGTGCTGCTATAACTCGGGACAGACACAAGGACAAGGGGCATGGTAGGGAGTAAGTTACTTAATGCTTTTGGTATGTAACTACATAATGAAGGCTGAGAAATAAAATGGAGTTAGTTTTAATAAAATGGAGTCAGCTTGGTCTTTACATTCCCCTCTTTCTCTGGTGCATAGAAGATCCAATCATGGGTCTTCTAGCTCTATATCATTGCTAGTGATTTCAGTGCCGAGAGGGGTATACTGTGCCTGTTAAACCATCAATTGAACAGTATTTATTCTAGCTTGAATGAAAGCCAGTAACTTATTAATTATGCAGGGGTCAAAAGTTAACAGCAGCAACAGGATTACAAGTAGGCCTGTTATAGTTGAAATTAGAGTTGTGAGCCAGGGAGATTTCTGCTTTTGGAAATTAACTTCAGGCAAACAGGCACTTGACTGTGAGGGGAGGGCTGTGGCCGGGGAGAAATAGGAAGGTGCCACCCTGGATCGCCTGACCCGGCTGGGCCAGCGGGCACCGCGGGTCTGGAGCGCAGTGTGCGGAGGCCTGTTCAGGGCGCGTTTAGCCTGAACAGCCACGGCAGGGGAGACAGCGGCAGCAGTACCAGCAGCAGCAGGAGGCTGCCGACTCAGCCCCGTCTCCTGCTTGGTGAGTGACAGTGAAGGGGAGGGAGGGAGGTGCCAGGCTGCTGAGGAAGGGACCAATGGAGGGGGCAGCATCTGGCTCTGTGGAGTGGCAGAGGCCTGAGGTCTGATTTACAGGGTGACCTGTAATAGCACTCACAATTTTCCAGGTGATGGTGACTGGAACGTGGGTGTTAGCAGTGGTGAGAGCAGACAATAAGGCAGAACAAGTCAGTAGGGGATACACACACGGCTGCATCAAGGATCCTGGCATTTCTGCAGTTTGAGCTTCAGTGGGTTATCAGGGTCCTGTTGGAGTTTTCACTGGGGGGTGAAGTCTTCTTTGATGGCTAATGGGTCGGCTAGGCAGATGTGTGTGTGATGTATCCAGGAGGCGATGCCGTCAACTTTGAGTGTGGTGGGGGTGACGAGGACCACGGTGTATGGGCCTTTCCACCCGGGTTCCAGTGCTTCCTGCCAATGATGTTTCACATACACTCAGTCTCCAGGCCAGAAAGCGTGTGGTTCAGGAAGAGGTCCTGAGTTGTAGAGGGCTATGAGTTTCTCCCAATCAGCTCGCTGTGCCTTTTGATAAAAATGCACAGTTACTGCATAATCTTTCCATGTTTTAAAATCTAAGTCCCCTAAAGTGAGGGCTTTGCAGTGCAATTTAGGGATTATAGGGGGTTGTCTCCTAAAGAGAATTTCATAGGGAGTTTTCCCTATTAAGTAGGCTGAGTTTCACACCCTGTACAGGGCAAAGGGGAGGAGAGACACCCAGTCACCACCATTCCCCATGATTAATTTAGTTAGGGTTTCTTTTAGAGTGTGGTTCATCCTTTCTACCTGTCCTGAACTTTGGGGTTAATAAGCACAATGTAACTTCAAATTAGTCCCTAAGGCTTCTGCTCGACTCTGCACTACCTGAGAAGTAAAGGCTGGGCTATTATCTGATCCTATCTGATTAGGAATTCCAAACCTGGGCATTATATCTTCTAATATCTTCTTTGCAACTACTTGTGCAGTCTCGTTTTTGGTAGGAAATGCTTCTACCCATTCTGAGAATGTATCTATGAACACAAGGAGATATTTGTATCCATATTTACCTGGTTTGATTTCAGTAAAGTCCACTTCCCAGTACGTACCTGGATCTGTTCCACGCTCTCTGGACCCTGAATTGTGGGAGCTAGATACACTGTTAGTCATAATACATACTTTGCATGAAGCTATGACTTCATCAATTTTGGTATTCTGATTTTGCATCTTGATTTTGGCGTGGCTCAGCAAGTCTTTCATTTTACGTGACCCCAGGTGGGTGGAGGAGTGGATCTTATGGAGGATTTCCTGCCCCAGTTTTGCAGGCACAAGCACTTTATTGTCACACGTGATGTACCATCTGTTGTACTTCTTGGGGGAGTGGGCCTGTGGGATCTGCTTTATCCATTGTAAGTCCTCCAGAGTATACTCCAGAGATGGTGGGAGTGTTGGGGGTCCAGGATTTGGAAAGGTGGTAGTAGGAAACTCTTGGGTAACTGAAGTAGCTACTGTCCTGGTGATCCAATCGGCTCGCTAGTTGCCTGTGGTCACAGGGGAGTCGCCTTGCTGGTAGCCAGGGCAATGGATGATGTCTAGGTTCTGTGGAAGCCACAAGACTCTTAGGAGGTCAAGTATTTCTTTTTTATTTTAAATAGTTTTTACTTCTGCTGTAAGGAGTCCTCTCTCCTGATAGATTGCCCTGTGGATGTGGGCAGTGGCGAAAGCATACCAGCTATTGGTATAAATGTTAAGTCTCAGGCCTTTTCCCAAGGTCATAGCTTGTGTTAGGGCTATGAGTTCAGCTTTCTGAGCTGACATCCCAGCTGGAAGGGGCTCTTCCCAAATAGTCTCAGTTTCAGACACTACTGCTGCCCCCGCATACCTCCATCCATCTTGTGTGAAGCTGCTTCCATCCGTGTACCAAGTGGCTTCTGCTTCAGGGAGAGGCTGGTCTGTAAGGTCCTGATGTATGCTGTGGACCTGGGCCAGGATGTCAATACAGTCATGAAGGAGGGCATCTACGTCTGGGTCTGGCAGTAGTGTGGCTGGAATGAGAGAGTTCTTTGGCAGGAATCAGATTCGTGGAGGGTTTAGCAGAAGGCCCTGGTAGTGAGCAAGTCTGGCATTGATAATCCACCAATCCGGTGGCTGTTTTGAGGACTCCCTCAATGGCATGAGGGGCCGTGATTGACAGCTCTTGCCTTAAGGTCAGTTTATCTGCATCTTTAACCAGCAATGCAGTAGCTGCAATGATGGGTAGGCATGGGGGCCAGCCAGCTGCCACAGGGTCTAGTTTTTTTGACAGGTAAGCTACTGGAAGGGTCCAGGGACCCAGTGACTGGGCGAATACCCATTTTGCTATGCCTTTGTGTTCATCTACATACAGATGAAAGGGCTTAGTAATATCTGGAAGTTCTAGGGCTGGAGCCGAGAGCAAGGCTCATTTCAGGGCCTGGAAGGCCTTTTCTTGTTCTGCGGTCCACTGGAAAGGCAAGCTATCCTGGGTAGCTTCATAGAGGGGCTTTGCTATCTCTGTAAACCCTGGAATCCACAGGCAACAGAACCCAGCTGACCCAAGGAACTCCCGCACCCCCCACTGTGTGGTTGGGGGGGATTTTTAATACCTTTTCTTTTCTTGCCTGGGACCGCCACCGTTGCCCATCCTTAAGGATGTAACCCAAATAGCTCACAGTTTGTTGGCAGATCTGAGCCTTTTTGGCAGAGGCCCGGTACCCCAGATCTCCCAATGCAGTTAGTAAGTCCTGGGTGCCTTGGTGGCACTCTGCTTTCTGTCTCAGCTGTGATCAGAATGTCATCTACATACTGTAAAAGAGTCAAGTGAGGGTGTTGCTGCTGATACTCACTCAGGTCTTCATGTAAGGCTTCATCGAAGATGGTGGGGGAGTTCTTGAACCCTTGTGGCAGTCGAGTCCAGGTAAGCTGACCATAGATTCCCTGCTCATTGTCGTCCCATTCAAAAGCGAACATTGCCTGGCTCTGGGGGGCCAACGGGAGACGGAAGAAGCCATCTTTTAGATCAAGAACAGTGTACCATACCCGATCTGGGGTGAGGGCACTCAATAGAGTGTAAGGTTTGGGATAGTGGAGTGGACGTCCAGTACCCATTTGTTGACCTCTCTCAAGTCCTGGACTGGTCTATAGTCATTAGTTAATGGCTTCTTTACAGGCAGCAGGGGAGTGTTCCATGCTGATTGACAGGGCACTAGTATCCCGCTTTAAAAAAGTCTCCAAATGTGGGGTGTGATGCCCTGCCGGGCCTCTTGGGACATGGGATACTGCCGCACCTGTATGGGTTCAGCCATTGGCTTGAGCTCTACGATGACTGGTGGTTGGTGGGTGGCTAGTCCCATTCGCCCAGTCTCTGCCCAGGTGAGTGGGTAAGTTCACAGCCTTACGGTGACATCCTTTGGCTGGTGGCTCTCAGGCTGCAGCTGGTATAGCCTGTACTCATCTTCAAGTTGAAGGGTGAGTACTTGTATGGCACTTCCATACTGGTCTGTAATAAGGGGTCCTTCATCTTTAAAGATGATATTAGCCCCTACCTTGGTCAGGAGATCCCACTAGAGGAGGGGTTAGAGGCAGTTTGGGATGACCATGAATGCGTGGGATACCCGGCCCACTGTGTGCCTAGGTCCACAGTTCTTCGCGTAGTCCATGAATATTATTTAATGCCTATGGCCTCCTGGACCCATGATTTCTGGGTGTCCATAGCACTGTGGGCCTGGGTCAGGACTGAATGCTGGGCTCTGGTATTTACTAGGAAATTTATTGGAGTCCTCCCCACTCTGAGAGTCACCTGGGGCTTGGGGAGGGGTGATGAGCCCTGACCCCCCTACCCCTCAATCCCTCTCAGTTCCAGGGCTGGCACTGAGGGGGGACATCGAGGTCTAGGAGGTGGTTTATTAGGGCACTCACGGGCCCAGTGTCCATGTCCCTTACAATAGGCACATTGGTCCTTCTGGAGGTGGAACTTTTCCCTGCCTAAGGAGCTCTCCTTACCTCTCACTGCCAGTTGGCGCAGTCGCCCTTCTCTTTCCTCTGAGGGTGCAGCCGTAGGTGGCCAATTCCTGGGTCTGTCTTTTAGCCGCCTTCATTTGTCTTTCTTCAGGGGTCTCACGGTTGTTGTAGATTCTTTCAGCAACTTCTAGGAGGTCCTGCAAAGACTTCTCACCCAGTCTGTCTATTCTCTGCAGCTTGCGCTTAATATCTGAAGCTGACTGATTAACAAAAAACATGACAACTGCTGCTCTATTCTCTGCAGTTTCAGGATCTAGAGGTGTGTGCATGAGAAATGCCTCCAGGATTCTAAGAATGCTGAAGGAGGTTCTGTCTTTTCCTGCTGTATACTACCTACCTTGGCCAAATTAGTCGGCTTTCTAGCCGCTTTACAGAGACCCTTTATTATAGTCTGACGGTAGACTTGGGGCCTCACCTGGCCGGCTCCTGTATTGAAATTCCACTCGGGGCGTGTGAGGGGAAAGGCCGCATCTATAAGAGCCTGATTGGTGGTGGGGTTTCCATCTGGACCCTCGACAGCCTTCCTGGCCTCAACCAAGTTGTGGTTCTGCTCCTCAGCGGTGAAAAGGACCTGCAAAAGCTGCTGGCAATCATCCCAAGTAGGCTGATGGGTAAAAAGACTAGAGTCTAAGAGATCAATCAAGGCAGTGGGTTTTTCAGAGAACTTAGGGTTCTGCATTTTCCAGTTATAGAGATCACTTGTGGTGAAAGGCCAATAGTGGTGTTCCTGGTTCGGGGGGTCAGCTTCATCAGGGGAGTCCACCGCGCACAGAGGCAGCACTGGTCATGCAGGGCGGCCCTACGGCGGGTGTGAAGTGGGTGCTGGAGGCCACACCCCCACAGACTTGGGGCTGGGGTGGCCTCGCTGCCTGGTGGACTCTGAGGAACAAGTGCCCCCCACTGTGAGGGTTGATAAGGAGGGGGGAAGAGCACTTCTGGATCAGTTCCTTTTTGGAGGACCAGGGGAGAGGAAGTGGGCTCAGAAGACTTCTCCTTTTTCTCCTTTAAGGCTAGGAGTTTGGCTACCTCCTTGCCTGAAGGAGAGAGAAGGAGTTTTAATCACCATGGTGGGTCTTCCACGAGGTCCTGCCAAGCAGTTATATATGGGATCTGGTCTGGGTGCCCAGTAGCAGATTAATAGACTATATCTTTGACCTGGAAAATAATGGGAAGGTGAAAAGTGCCATCTGGTGGCCAACTGACATGGTACGCTGGCCATTCATTCCTGCAAAATGTCACAGGTTTACTTTTAGACACGTTAAAACCGCACTTCCCGGCTTTGTCTGTGAAATCCTGGAAATGAGCCAAAGTTAAGGAGAGGGGGGTCGTCTGCGTCTGTCCCATATCACTCTCCAAATACAATAAAATACAGGCAAAACAAATAACATATAAGATTTCTCCAGAAACCAGAAGCCTGCCCTCATGGGTTCGCAGGCCAAACTGCAAATGAGACAACAGTATAATTCCATTTGGTAGTTGTGACCCACCTTGCCTCTTAACCAGATGGAACATCTGGTCCTCTCGACCAGAGGCTGGGGATTCCACGTCCCAGCACCCCCCCCCCATGGGGCGTTCCTGTCGGGGATTCCACATCCTGACTACAGATTCAACAACTGAGACTAACACAGAACAGGACAAGACAAATGCTGGCACATACACACTCACCTCTGGAGCAGGTACTCAGTGATTTGGGGGGGATATTCTGGACGGACCCCCAAATGTTGTCCCCAGCTCAAGGGATCCCCCACATAAATCACCGAGAGACTAAATCTGATGCAAAAGCAAGAGGTTTATTTACAAGCCCGGGCTGGGGGCCTCTCACACCTGGGACAGCAGGAAAACAGAGATGCCTTTGGCCTTGAAAAGAAGG
>CAUYON010113681.1:0-16406 GCA_963573935.1 Arctocebus calabarensis
AGTGATCAAGAAAATGCCATGAAGGCTATCTGTAACAGTACGATGAAAACATTTCTGAATGTATATGAATCATGCCCTATGATTGCACCAATGTACAGAATTATGATTCAATAAAATTATAAAAAAAAAAAAGAAAAAAAAGAAATAAAGGGTTTCCAAATCAGGAACGAGAATAACAGACTATCACTTTTCACTGACAGTATTGTCTTTTATCTAGAAAACTACCAGATGGTCCACTAGGAGGGTCCTAGAATCAATAAATAAGTTCACCAAAGTTTCAAGGCATAAAATCAATGTACATAAATCTGTAGTATTTCTATATATCAGCATCAGTCAAGCTATGAGTCCAATCAAAGACTCAGTACAATTCACAACAGTTACAAAGAACATAAATACCTAGACAAGTACTTATTCTAGGTGGTGAGAGATTTCTACAAGGAAAAATATAAGACATTGAAGAAAGAAACCAAAGAGCACACAAAAGTTTGGAAAAATAAATCTTGTCATTGATCAGTAAAATCAACATTGTAAAAATGTGCATCCTACCCAAAAGTGATTTAAAATTTCAATTAAATCCCCATTAAAATACCCACTTTATATTTAATATACCTGGAATAAAATGATTCTATGTTTCATTTGGAATAAGGAAAGAGTCCACAGTCAGAGCAATATTAAACAAATAGAACAAATCTGTAAATATCACACTACCAGACTTAAAATTATACCAGAAAGCTATAATAACCAAAACAGCATGGTATACATACAAAAACAGACACAACATCATGGTACAGGTACAAAAATAGACACAACAGTGGATATAAAGTCCACTTTGTTCTGATGGATTACTTTTTTGATGTGCTATTTAATTTTGTTTGCTAATATCTTATTGAGTATTTTTACATCTATATTTATATGGCATATTAGTATGTAGTTTTTTATTGTTGTTGTTGTTGTTGTATTCTTTTCTAGTTTTAGTGTCAGGGTGATCCTGGCATCATAGATTAAGTTGGGGGACAATTTCCTCCTTCTCTATGTTGCAGATAATTTTTGTATTCTGGGTGACGGGTCTTCTTTGTAGGTCTGGTAAAATTTGGCTGAGAATTCATCTGGTCCATTTTTGTTTGTTTGTTTTGTTTTGTGAGAAGATTTTTGCTGCATACCTATCTTTTATAATGCTTAAGTCACAGCTTTTCATGTATCCATCCTCTGAATAGTGTTCATTGTTCTCAATAGGTAAGATTTTATCACTCCCTTCTTTCCCCCAACCACCTTTCTTGATTTCCAATGGCATTTACACTTCTGTGTGCCCATGAGTGCCTGCTGACTAGCTTCCATTTATCAGAGAAAGCAAGTGGTATTTGTTTTTCATTCCTGAGATACTTTGAGTAAGGTAATGAGCTTCAGTTCAATTTAGTTTCTGAAAAGGACATTATTTCATTCTTTTTGTGGCTGAGTAGTACTCCATGGTGTATGTATATGTATACACACACACATATATAGTGTGCACACACACACTCACACATATATATATATATGTACACACACACACATATACAGAAACTTTAAATATATATATGTATATATTTAAGTGTATATATGCATATACACTCAAACATAGACACACATCATATTTTCTTAATCCACTCATGAATTGATGGGCACTTAGGTTCTACACCATTCAATTGTAAATTCTACTTAAAGTTAAAATCCCAGGATATTGACAAATTCAATCAGGCATGAAATTAACCATCTTGTTTTTAGACATACATTCATTTATTTTGAAGCTACTCTGGATTAATTTTTTTCCTTGTCACTAACAGTGTGGTCATCATCTCTTAATAAAAGTAATATTAATCTAAAAGAACCTATAATTAATGGCCTCATCACTGTTAGGATATGTGGTTCAGAGAGTCAACAAAAATGTATTTATTGAGTTAATTGTACTTTCATAATGCATAACATAACATTGGATTATTCCCACTACATTTTACAGAAGGAAGAGACTGGAGTTCAAGGAAAAAGAGATGGCAAGCAGATTTGAATGGCAGATTAAAATTCAACCCAGGGTTTGTGATCTAAATCTGGCAATACTGGTTACTACATGTAAAAATTCTATTCAGTAGCAAATATCATCAATGCATTTTGTGGATGAGATGTTCTTCTATGCAGGTGTATGTCCTGAGAAATTGGCATCAGTGCAATGTGAACATGGGAGTCAACATTCATTTTTATCCATAGATACATTTCTTCAACTGCTCTGTATATGCAGTAAAGAACCTTGGGGGAATGATTAACCATTCTTGGGGGACACACTCACAGATGAACAGATGGAAGACAGTGTGACTCGGCAAGCAGAACAGCAGGCTGGAGAACAGGGACCAGAACATCAAACCCCATTTCCCATGCTTAAGGAGGAACGACCTTGAACAAATTCCTGTGTCACATATGCCTCTTCCCCAGCTGATATCAACATAAAAATTGAGGACTAGATTTGATGTACATTTAATGTTTCTAGTCTATATATCTTCAGGCTGTTTCCATGGAAACCTGCATTCATTCGGGAACTTTAATGTGTTTGCCTATGGCAGATGCTTGTGGCAGCCTATCCCCGTACAATGATATCTAACCCTCTTTTTGTGACAGCAGGAAAAGGTAGTCTCAAAGGCTACCAAAAGTGCTTTAAAATTATAAAAACAAAATTTATTTTAATTAACTTTAAAATATAGAGTTAAGAAGTTGAAGGTATGATGGAGAATTAGCAACTATTGATTTAGCTTTTCTCTCATTAAAATGCAAAAATAAAATTAAATCAATGGCTCCGTGGAAAAGAAACCAGAAAGTTTTATAGGAATTGAAATTTGACCTTGTATCTTCTCATACCACAAGGCAATAAGTTGGAACTCAACTCCTACAAAAATTGTCATCCCCACACAAAACCATGGAAATTAAACAACCTTATGCTGAATGAGAGGTAAGTCAAAGAAGAGATAAAAAAGGAAATCATTAACTTCCTTGAGCATAACAACAACAAGCTACCAAAACCTGTGGGATACTGGTCAGTCCTAAGAGGGAAATTTACCACTTTAGATGCCCACATCTGAAAAACAGAAAGAGAGCACATCAGTAACCTAATGAATCATCTTAAATACATGGAAAAGGAAGAATGATACAATCCCAAACCTAGCAGAAGAAAACAAATAGTTGAAATTAAATCATAAATCAATGAAATTGAAAATATAAGAAGCATTCAGAAAATTAATGAAACAAAAAGTTGATTATTTGAAAAGATCAATAAAATCAATAAACCATTGGCCAGGTTAACCAGAAATAGAAAAATAAAGTCTTTAATAACCTGAATCAGAAATTAAAATGAAAAAATAACAACTGATACCACAAAGATTATTTCTGACTACTACCCAAAACTTTATGCCCAGAAATTTGAAAATGTGGAGGAAATAGACCAATACCTTGAATCACATCATCTTCCTAAACTTACCAGGAAGAAATACATCTCTTGAACAGACCCATATCAAGCACTGAGATTGCAGAACCAATAAAAAAGCTTCCAACAAAAAATACTCTGACTTAAATGTTATAAAGAAGTTCCAACAAGTAAAATGTAGAGAAGGCTTCAGTGAAGAGAAATGGGGTAAGAGTGTTTGTCTTTTTATTTCTATCACATATACTTGAAACAAGAATATAGATTCTCTTCCAGTGAGAGAGGAAAAAGTGTTCTGACTCTTAAACAAGAATATTTTCAAAATGTTTTGTAAGTTTTGTGATTGATAAACCAGAATATTTTCCATTCTAGAGTCTGGACTCTAATATTAAACTAAAATTTAGAGCCATGACATTTATAAACCGTGTCACCATCTACCATTGAAAAGTTACTCAAACCTTCTGTGCTCTTTTTCCTTATCTGTAAAATAAAAATGAAGATAGTAAAAAGAAAATGATGATAGTGCTTATGTGAGAAGGAATGTAACATAGTCATTAAGACTTCAGGCTTTGTTTCCCAACTGCCTAATCCCAGATTCTGCTTACTGCGCATGTGATTCCAGAGTTTTTCTGTTCCTAAGGAAAATGTGATATGGTCTTAATGTTTCTGTCCTCCTTGAAATGTCATATGTGGAAATCTAATCACCAATGTGATGGAATTTAATGAGGTGTCTTTGGGAGATAATTAGATAAAGGCAGCAAAGTTCTCAGGGTTGGGATTCATGCCCTTAGAAAAGAGGCTCCAGAGAGCTTCGTTAACAAGATAATACATGTAAAATACCTACTCCTGTTCTTGGTCCAAATAGTACAGAATCGATGTTAGAATGACTATTTAGTGGTCTACATGTCTCTTACTAAAATTTCTCTAATTATATGTTTTTCAGAGAACAAATGTTCATTAATGATGACATTGAATCTGGAAAGATAGCATAAGAACCTTACTCGGGGGGTTAACTAAACCAACAACTGGTCTGGCTCCTAGAGGCTTACTCAGATAAGGCAGGACCAAGTTCCTCTGCATAGCAATATATTCAAGATAATGAGAGCACAAGGCCTTGCTACGCCATCCCAAGTATATAATTACTAGACTGAAAACTTCATGAGGGCTACCAGAATTGCTTACTCCCTTATCTCTATTTCATAGCACACTACCCAGTACCTGGCATGCACAACCAGGTATTAGGTAAATGAATGCATGAAAAAATGTTAAAAAAGCAACTGCAGTTCTGTGATAAAGTTTATAAAATTAGTCAGTTCTAATACTGTAAGAAGAGTATTAAAACTCTGAAGAAAGAGAAATCTGTTACTTATTTAGCATTAAATAAGTGAATGGCAATAGACAATTTATTCATTTCTAACAAAGGCAAACACAATCTCTGTTTTAGAAGTGGGCAACAATTCATTGAGCCTGGGATAACATTATGAAACTTAAATAAGGAAAACTGAACATTTGTATTTTAGGCAAATTATTTAAATCATAAAATAGGACTTTGCATAGGAAGCAAATGAAACATTTCAAAACATTGTGTTTTATATTTTTAGCAAAGTAAAACAAAATCAACCAAGGTAGAAAAGATGTCAAAGGGATAATAAAAGCACAGAACAGTAAAAGCAGTAAAAGAACTGGTAAGATAAAGACAGGAAACTGCTAGGCTAAAATAATAAATCAACTTATCTTATTTTTTGGCAAATCTTCATTCAATCAATCATTTTATCATGGTTTCTTGAATTTGGAGTTCCCTAACTCATTAAGTCTCTTACTCTCTTGAGTGATGATAAGCAAAGCTAGTCTGGTGGGAACAGCACGTCTTGGTTGTCATGACCTGCCTGGTGCCTGTGTTCTCTTCCAGGTATATTGAACATGTTGCCCCATCAATTAATGGTTTTGTGCTATTGTATTTCTAGGCTGTTATACTGATTTCAGAAAGAATATTTTTAAGCACTGACCATAGAAGAATATGAAATTGCTATAGCAGCATATTGAGAAATTTAGTTCTCTTGCTGTTTAGTTAAGCTATTAGAATCCAAAACGTTCTTTTACCCATCCTTAATTCTAGAAACCATATTTAATCAGATGGCTGCCACCTATTTCCTTCTCACAGAATCCCTTGATGTTCAATGTCTACCTGCCAGGATATCCAGGCATTTATGGACATAATAACATGGCAATGATCTGGGTGAGATGCACTCCACCTGTAGTCCCAGGTTAAATAAATGTCAATAGAGAATAAAGCTTAAATTATGAAACTTTTGAGGTCAACTTTAAATAAAGTAAAAATAATAAAGTAAAATGAATGTCATATATTTGCCTCTTATCTGAGAAACAGAACTATAACGTAACTTTTATATATCTTTTAATATGATAAATTTTAATTAGGAAAATATTGACAACTGTCACAGAAGTGGCTTCTTTTCCTATTCTAAAGTGCTTTCTGGTTCATTCCTTGAGATGACTGGTTAGATTTGTTCTTTTCTATCTTTGTTTCATAGCTACCTATTGAAACTCTCACCCTGGCCATTAGATTGCCAGGGCACAATGGCACGTCATTGTACCAAACTGAGCTATTACCAACAATTCATTGTCAAGTCCAGACAAACAATTCAAATGCCTGACTTTCTATGAAAGTGCTGATATCACCATCTCTGAACAATAATGATAGGTCACCATGACTAATTTCATTGTATATCAACATTAATATTTCCCAGGATTTTGTAAAATAATCATAGACAGTGTAGACACTCTAATAATAAAGAAGCCTTGCATATACAGAACACTTTTCTCTCATGCTGTAATCACACTAGCCTCAAGAAGTAAACTAGTGACATTAGAAACAGCTCAAGTCACAGCAAGTTATAGACTGAAACAAAAATAATTGTTATCACAAAAGCAAACAGTGGAGATTAAAAGATAACAAAGCTGCCAGTGAATATTTATGGAACCCACGGGGTGACTGACATAGCATCATTCAATTTATAAGAGTAAATACAGTGGTAGTTATTTATAATAAATGCGAATATTCAACAGTACAATTTGTGTGAAAACATCAAAATTTAGTTAAGTATAAAAAATAGTAAAGCATCATACTATCATTTAACAAATTTCTAAGAATATAAAAGTAATGGCTATAATGAGCAAATAAAAATGAACCCTCAGTTTATGGAGGCGAAGTTGCTGTACCTTCTATAATCTGAAAGTAAGAATGAAAAGGAAGCATACCATTAAGATTTAAAGCTCCCATTTTAAAAGTTATTTCAAAATTTTATGTTAATTTTTCTATACTCATTACAATATAGTTGAGAAGCCATTCTCTACAGGCCTCTCATATTTTTTCACATCCTACAAACAGAGGCACTGACTGCTTTTTGTTCCAGACTTTTTTCAAAAACATTTGAACTACATGGCTCCACCTTTATGCAGAATTTTAAAATTAATATATTGGAAAATTTTTTTGAGATTTTCAGCAATTTGAAAAATCTTACAGATGAACTGTGTAGCCTACAAAAATGATGCTATGAATGCATAAAACATATGTAGGTAATGATCTATTTTATTATTTACTACCATTAAATATAAACAAATCTATTATAAAAAGTTAAGATTGATTAAAACTATTCACACCAACACTTACTGACTGTATATGGCACCATTTGCAGTTGAGAGAAATGCAAACAAATGTGAAGATGTCATATTAAATCCTAGCTGCATAAAATTAGCTGTAGTATTACCACACTACTGGAATAATTTCATAGCCATCTCCTGTTGCCACTGAGGCGAACTCAAGGGTTGTATCTGCTGGAAATACCACGTGATGCTAATCATCAAAGCTTTCTAGGAAATTAAGTATTGATTAAAAAAAGGGATGTGGCTCTTGTGTATTTCCATTATCTTTAGTGCAGTACTGTAAACCTGGAATAACACCAGTGGACCCATATGAAGTGCCACTAGTAATGCAAGAAGAGATCTCAAAAAGCAGAGAAATGTCATGACATTAGAAGAAAATGTCAAATTGCTTGAAATGGAGATGGAAGTCCACTGCTGTGGTCACTGGCCATTTCAAAATAAATGAATCCAGTGCACTGGATGAATGAAGACCACTGGGGGAGGGAGGAAAGAAAATCATGAGCCAGTCACTCCAGCTGTGCCAGCAGACATGATAATCTTGGACTTTGGCAAAACATATTTTTATCTCCTATGGAAAATGTAGCTTTTATGTGGGTGCAGTAATGCTATAAGAAGGGCATAACTATAGACTTCAATATGAGTTGAGAAAAAACAAAGTCATTATATAACAACTTGAGGCAAAAGTAAGGTGGGGGATTTAAAGCTGGAGAATTTAATGGCAGCAAAGGATGGTTTGATAAATTTGGAAAGAGATTTGGCTTTTAACAAGTCACAAAAACAAGAGAAGCAGGTTTTGCCAACTAAGCGACAACACACATTGTTCAAGATCCCATTAAAAGTACTGCTGAAGAGGAAGGATATTTGCCTGAACAGATAGTTAAAGGGGACAAAGTGATCTATTCTGGGGAGGGAAAAAATGCCCCAGAGGACACTTACCAGTAAGGAAGAGAAGCAAGCAATAGGATTTAAGACAGGAAAGGATAGTCTAACCCTACTGGCTTGAGCAAATGTGGCGGATTCATGATTAGGACTGCTTTTATCTATAAAGCTGTTAACATGTGGGCCTTGAAGAGAAAAGGTAAATACAAGCTGCTGGTCTTTTGGCTGCACAATATGAAGGCCTGGATGATGAAAATACTTTTATCTGTCTTGCTTTTTGATGCTTTGTCCCTGAAGTCAGCAAATGAGCTGTTGTTGGTACTAAAAGTAAATGTGTGTTGTATGTTCAATGTTACTCTTCTTCCCTGCCACCTTTCTTCTCTGTCTTCCCTCACCCTCTGCCTTGAATTCAGCTGCTTTGAGGAGAGAGATAATTAAGGCTGGACAGTGACTGCCCTCTCCCCAGAGAGGACCAATGGCCTTATATATCCATTTGAGTAGCCAAGTAGCTTCAGGGAGAGCAGAGACTCTGTTAAGATTCTGTTGGATATAGACACACTAGACGCCACCCTCAACCATGGCAGGAAGAGGTACCCAATCTCGACTGTGTCCTTTGAGCAACGTTTGCATTGAAAAAGAAAGTTAAAATCATTTTACCAGTGGAGCCCTTTAGGTTGATGCTTCCTCATCTGAAAACATTCAAGTTATTGGTGTGTTTTATGTTCATAATTCTCTATGCCTCTGGTGTCAGAGGAGAGCTACTGCATTAAAAAAGAGGTAAACATAAAGAATGTGTTTGTGCAAGAAACTCCCTGCCAGTGAATTTGTTGCTTGGTTAAAATTGAGTGCAAGTGTCTCTGCACTCAGATGCCTGACTCTTTTCCTATGCAGATGATATCCTGTTGATTGACGAATCAGAGGCATGATGCTCAATATCATGAAATCAGTGTCCAAGCGCCTGCCAGCAAGAGCAGCTAATAAAGCCCAAGAAAAAACACTGACTGTAGCCAAAAATAGTTTATTGGGCCAGGTGGACAGATTCACAATGCTCAGTGCCTCTTGAAGTAAGGGGAAAACTACTATCTTTTCCAGCACAGCCACTAAAAAGTAGCTTCAGCATCTTACATGTGCTCAGTCATAAAGAGATGGGGCCTCACATGGACATCCTACCTTCTTTTAATAAAACCATTATTCTGCTACTTTCAATATGAAAGAAATATTTGTCAGTAATAATTTTGTGCTGCAACTTGTTGCATAAAGACAAAGCTAGAGTTGAAATTTAACCAAATTACTCAAATACTTCAGAGATTATTTTAATATAGTCTCTTATAATATCTCTGGTGATGATGATTTCTTTATTATTTCTTATGTTTTTCTCTGTTATTTCCATCAATGCTTACTTATTAATGGTGAAAAATGATAATGTTAATAAAACACATTTGTTTTAATAGAAATATGAGAGAGAGATATGGACACTGAGAGAAAAGATGAACTTTTTCTGGCTTGAGTAAAAAACTTATGGGGCAAAGTTTAAAACAAAGAAATAGAAACTAAATGAAATCGTTAGGATTTTATAATCATTAGCCAAAAAATCAGACTGAAAATTAATAATGAACTATTTGAGCATGTACTTATTATTAATGAGTTATGCAGTCAAATAGGCCTGGATTTAACTGGAGTTCTTCCGTGTCATTGATTAAGTTATTTAACTGCCTCATCTGTGTTCTCACATAAGTGTTCTCATCTGAACACTGAAGAACATTAAGGGCAATAGAGGCATGATATAAAAATGTAACAGATTTTAGATATAGTGTAACCAATTTTAGATATAGTGAATAATTCTTTCAAATTTCTCAGACAAAAGACTCCAATATGCTTTAGATAATAATTGTATCAAGGTTGAACTTTCATTACATTTTTAGACACAATATATGTTATAAATATGCTTGATATTCACTATGTATATTACAGGAGCAAATGCACTGGAAATTATGGGCACTTATATAATTAACTATGTATAGTTTACAATGAATATGAAAGACTAACCTAGCCTGAATTTTTTTAATTTAAATTTTGGATAGCAACTTTTGAAAAGCAAAGGACACAATCAAGAATTTTAAATCAAATTTCACATTAAAATTATAATTTATGTTCAACATTCAACTTCTGAGAAGCATAAAAACTCATATGGGCATGCTGTTACTATAAATAGAAAGCAAAGAAATTCTCGGAGCAGAAGATTAAAGAAATACATGGTGTGTTAAGAGTCTTTCCCCGTGTCCAACAAGATCATGGGACTGCCAGGTTGTAGTTAGGGTGACAGCAAATTCTGTGGGACATTACAATCAGGAAATATTAGAGAAGAAGAGAAAAGAATGGTTTCTAATAAATCACGTTACTTTGCATGGTACACAGATCAAACTCGGTATCTATCTGGTATGATCCTAAGAGAGTTTTGCTTAAAATGAGTTTTGAAATAATTGGAAAAAAAAATCTGTTGATATTTTTCAGCAAGAGACCACACCATTGAGTTCAGATAGCTATGGAGAAGAGTAGATCTTAGATCAGCTGGCCTGGATTTGATCCCTGAATCTGCCACTTACTACATCTTTTGTCTCAAACAGGATCTTTCCTTCTCAAATGTTATTTTCAGCATTGTGTTAAGTTCAGAGAAGGCACTTATGATGATTTTGTACTTCCTGTATGATGTGTTCAGAGAAAGGATGGCATACCTTTTGGATTATGGTTCATTATTTCATTCTTTATTCTCTCATAATTATTTCATTATTCATATCAGTAACAATTGCTTGATAAAAATGAATACTTTTATAAGATGCAATGCATACTATAAGAAAGAATATTCTATAATTTTTAGCTGAAGATAGAAAATTATAGTTATTAGTTTCCCATTTCTCTTGACCAACTTTTCCAGTTATTACATAGAATGGTAGAATGGATCATAATTAAATTACTAGTCACTGTATAATCACTAATTTATAAACTAAAATCTTTATATTAAGGGTAGAAAAAATATGTAAGTAGTTCAATTCAAAACAATTATTTAGAGATGATTTAATCAGAGAACTAATATTAAACTAAAGCCACCAATGATGCCAAATTACATAAAACTGTACTACTTATAAAACTAATTATTACATGGCTCATTAAAAAAGTTTGAGATACATAAATGTCAAAAAACATAAAATCCGCACAGATAGAAACAAATGAAGACCTCCAATCAGCATCGATAAACCCTGCAATTGGAAATTCACATGGGTGAATCAGAAAGCACAACTCTTTGTTAGAAGTGAAATACAAGAAGGTAACACAGTTTGTCTCCAAACTTCCATAGTGCCTTACGTGTAATAATAGCCTGAATTTTTAAACCAGAATTTTTCCAAATAATCTATCTAATCAATAATAAAATTTTCTTTTCTTACTATTTTGCTCTCCATTTCATGATCATTTGGGACATTGGTATGATCTAATAATAAAGGTATGTAACACCAGCTTAACTTCATAAAGTAAAGAAACACTTAAGTTCCACTTAACAGTTATAAATCATCTTTATTTATAGAAGTTCTGATTGCCTTGTAAACAATATTCTAATTTTCACAGCAAAATGGAATAGGTGTTATCTGTCAAATTTGAAATTATAGCTGATATTAGTGTTTTTTGTAAAACCACTTATTTCAGCCAGGACTTAATAATACTATTTGATTTTATTAAATAAAATCTGTATAAGAAAAATGTATGGAACTAAACATTGAATTCTTTATTCACAATGATTTTTCTTGGTTTATCTTTTGAGCATTTAGGATTTTTTTAAGGATGTCACATACAAAATTCAATTTTTGGTGCTTTCTTTGTATGTTTATTTTAAAAAGTAATATAAAAGAAAGAAGATGCTCTATGATTCTAGTGAGAGCTGGGCTCAAATTCTGTTATTAGTTTTATTAATTTAGTAAAAATAATTATAATAAGAATTAAGTGTCATATGAGATACAAAATTTGAAATTGCTCCCCATCCATGAATCATAAGCAATGCATACTAGACGAAACTCCCATTTTGTTGGGAAAATTTTAATTTGAGTATTGAATTTCTCTT
The DNA here is from genome assembly GCA_963573935.1 of Arctocebus calabarensis. Lineage (NCBI taxonomy): Eukaryota > Metazoa > Chordata > Mammalia > Primates > Lorisidae > Arctocebus > Arctocebus calabarensis. The sequence goes on from CAUYON010113681.1 coordinate 12,108, forward strand.
CTTAAGAAGTTTTCTTACTACTCATTCCAATGGTATGATATACATATTTTTAAACCATGTAGCATGAGGCTTATTAAAGAGGATTTGTAATTCTCGTAATTTGGACTTGAAACCTACTCTGCTACTTACAAAATGTAAGAACTTAGGCAAATTATGTAATTTTTCAGTGTTGAATATCCTCATGCACAACGTGGGGAACATATTTGATCAAACGAGGAGAATGAGTTGTTTACCTTAATGTAAATAAAATTGTGCCTGCTACACAGTAAACACTTAAGAATTTACTGTTATTGCTATTAAAGAATTGTTGCAGGGTTTTTTTTCTTTTTTATTAAATCGTAACTGTGTACATTAATGCAATCATGGGGTGTAATGTGCTGGTTTCATATACAATCTGAAACATTTTCATCAAACTGGTTAACATAGCCTTCATGGCATTTTCTTAGTTATTGTGCTAAGGCATTTTTATTCTGCATTTAGTAGGTTTCACCTGTACCCTTCTAAGATGCTCCATAGGTGTGATCTCACCAATTACCCTCCCTCTACCCATCCTCCCCCCTCCCCTCCCCTCCCTTGCCCCTTTCCCCGTATTCTTATGCTATAATTGGGATATGACCTTCATATGAAAACTATAAATAAATTTCACAGTAGGACTGAGTACATTGGATACTGTTTCTTCCATTCTTGAGATACTTTGCTAAGAAGAATATGTTTCAGCTCCATCCATTTCAGCATGAAGAGGTAAAGTCTCCATCTTTCTTTAAGGCTGCATAATATTCCAAGGTGTACATATACCACAATTTATTAATCCATTCATGGGTTGATGGGCACTTGGGCTTCTTCCATGACTTGGCAATTATTAATTGGGCTGCAATAAACATTCTGGTATAAACACTTTTGTTATAATGTGATTTTTGGTCTTCTGGATATATACCTACTAGAGGAATTATAGGACCAAAAGGCAGGTCTATTTTTAGATCTTTAAGTATTCTCCAAATATCTTTCCAAAAGATACCTACTAGAGGAATTATAGGATCAAAAGGCAGGTCTATTTTTAGATCTTTAAGTATTCTCCAAATATCTTTCCAAAAGGGACGTATTAGTTTGCATTCCTACCAGCAGTGTAAAAGAGTAGAAACATTTCTGGTTTTGAGATTTTGTGACGTGAGCTAATCTTACTGGGGTTAGATGATATCACAAAGTAGTTTTGATTTGCATTTCTCTGATGATTAAGGATGATGAGCATTTTTTCTTGTGCCTGTAGACTGTGTGCCTGACTTCTTCAGAGAAAGTTCTCTTCAGGTCCCTTGCCCACCCTGAGATGGGATGGGATCACTTGTTCTTTCCTTGCTAATACGTTTGAGTTCTCTGTGTATCCTGGTTATTAAACCTTTGTCGGAAGCATAACCTGCAAATCTTTTTTCCCATTCTGAGGGATGTCTGCTTACTTCACTTATTATGTTCTTGGCTGTGCAGAAGCTTTTTAGTTTGATCAGGTCCCAGTAGTGTATTTTTGATGCTGCTTCAATTGTTTGAAGAGTCCTCTTCATAAAATATTCGCCCAGTCCGATTCCTTCAAGAGTTTTCCCTGCCCTTTCTTCTAGTATTTTTTATAGTTTCATGTCTTAAGTTTAAATCTTTAATCCAGTGAGAAGCTATCTTAGTTAATGGTGAAAGGTGTGGGTCTAGTTTCAGTCTTCTACAGGTCGCCAGCCAGTTCACCCAGCACCATTTGTTAAATAGGGGATCTATTCCCCACTGAATGTTTTTAATTGGCTTGTCGAAGATTAAATAACAGTAAGTAGCTGGGTTAATCTCCTGGTTCTCTATTCTGTTCCATACATCTACCCCTCTGTTTTTGTGCCAGTACCATGCTGTTTTGATAACTATTGATTTGTAGTATAGTCTGAGGTCTGGTAGCATAATTCCTCCTGCTTCGTTTTTATTTCTGAGTAATGTCTTGGCTATTCGAAGTTTTTTCTGATTCCATATGAAACGACATATTATTTTTTTCAAGATCTTTAAAGTATGACAATGGAGCTTTAGTAGGGATTGCATTAAAATTGTATATTGCTTTGGGTAGTATGGACATTTTAACAGTGTTGATTCTTCCCAGCCATGAGCATGGTCTGTTTTTCCATTTGTTAACATTTTCAACTATTTCTTTTCTTAGAGTTTCATAGTTCTCTTTATAGAGATATTTCACATTCTTTGTTGGGTAAACTCCCAAATATTTCACCTTCTTTGGCACTATGTGAATGGAATAGTGTCCTTGACTGTTTTTTCAGTTTGGTTATGGTTGGTATATATAAAGGCTACATACTTATGAATGTTGATTTTGTAACCTGAGACACTGCTGTATTCCTTGATCACTTCTAAGAGTTTTGTAGTAGAATCCCTGGTGTTTTCCAGGTATACAATCATATCACCTGCGAAGAGTAAAAGTTTGATCTCTTCTCACCCTGTATGGATACTCTTGATTGTCTTTTCTTCCCTAATCCCAATGGCTAAAACTTCCCATATTAAAGAGCAGTGGAGACAATGGACATCCTTGCCTGATTCCTGATCTGAGTGGAAATGATTTCAATTTAACTCCATTCAATATGATATTGGCTGTGGGTTTGCTGTAGATGGCCTCTATCAGTTTAAGAAATGTCCCTTCTATACCAATTTTCTTAAGTGTTCTGATCATGAAGGGATGCTGAATATTATCAAAAGCTCTTTCTGCATCAATTGAGAGAATCATATGGTCTTTACTTTTTAATTTGTTTATGTACTGAATTACATTTATAGATTTACATATATTGAACCAGCCTTGAGACCCTGGGATAAAGCCCACTTGGTCATGGTGTATAATTTGTTTGATGTGTTGCTGGATTCTGTTTGCTAGGATCTAGTTGAATATTTTTGCATCAATATTCATTAGTGGTATTGGTCTATAATTTTCTTTTCTTGTTGGGTCTTTTCCTGGTTTGGGGATCAAGGTGATACTTACTTCATAGAATGTGTTGTGCAGTATTCTTTTTTTTTTTTTTTTTCTATATTTTGGAAAAGGTTGAGTAATATAGGTACTAATTCCTCTTTAAAGATTTGGTAGAATTATGCCATGAAGCCATCTGGTCCCAGGCTTTTGTTTTTAGGGAGGTTTTTGTATAGCTGATGCTATTTCAGACCTTGATATAGGCCTCTTCAACATTTCCACTTCATTCTGTCTGAGTCTTGGGAGGTGACATGCTTCCAAGTATCAGTCAATTTCCTTCTGATTTTTATATTTCTGAGCATAAAGTTTCTTGTAATATTCATTAAGGATTTTTTGAATTTCTGTGATCTGTTGTTATTTCATCATTACCATTTCTGATTGATGAAATTAGCGATTTTACTCTTTTTTTTTTTCTTGGTTAGGTTAGCTAAAGGTTTATCCATTTTATTGACTTTTTCAAAAAACCAACTTTTTGATTTATTGATCTGTTGTATAATTCTTTTGTTTTCAATTTCATTTAATTCTGCTCTAATTTTTTTTTAATTGAATCATAGCTGTGTACATTAGTTCAATCAAGGAGTACAGTGTGCGGGCTTCACATGTAATCTGAGATATTTTTATCAACCTGATTGACATAACATTCATGATATTTTCTCGTTTACTATGTGAAAACATTTTTGATCCATATTTAGAAGTTTTCTCCTGACCCTTCAAATATGTACCACACATGTGATCTCACCCTTTGTCCTATCTCCCCCCACCCTCTCCCTCCCCTTTCCTCCCTCTCCCGTTTCCCCATCTTCCTGTGCAATAAATGGGTTGTAGCCTTCACTTGAACGATAAAGAATTTGTCTCGTATTAGGGGTGTATACATTGGATACTTTTTCTTCCATTCTAGAGATACTTTGCTAAGGAGAACATGTTCCAGCTCTATCCATGTAAAAATGAAAGAGGAAGAGTCACCATCTTTCTTTAAGGCTGCATAATATTCCATGGTATACATGTACCAAAGTTTACTAATCCATTCGTGTATCGATGGGCTCTTGGGCTTCTTCCATGACTTAGCAATTATGAATTGAGCTGCAATAAACAATCTGGTACAGATATCTTTGTTGTTCTGTAATTTTTGGCCATCTGGGTATATACCCAGTAAAGCAATTATAGGATCAAATGGCAAGTCTATTTTTAGATCTTTGAGTATTCTCCAAACGTCTTTCCAAAATGGATGTATTACTTTACATTCCCACCAGCAATGTAGAAGTGTTCCCTTTTCTCCACATCCACGCCAACATCTCTGGTTTTGGGATTTCATCATGTGG